>JARHVA010006099.1:532500-802500 GCA_037957365.1 Torreya grandis
TCTATATTGATAGAAAGTGAAATAGTGTCTACAATGTCATTTGATTAGGCAAATGTGGGTTAGTTGTTTTTGTTGTTAGCTTAGTTGTGATTTTTTTTGCCATAATTCAATAAGGTGATATGAGTAAGAATATTGAATAATACATAAAGTTGAGAATTTTTTTAGTTTTATGTTGGATAAGTATTGATATAATAGACTACTCTCCACATATTATTCATATTGATGACTTTCTCATAATTAATTGTAGCATTGGGATCCACATAAATTTTGATATTATTGGTAATGGGAGGTTGGGTAATATTAGGTTGATGATTAAGGAGGGATCTTTGTAAATAGATAGGTGAGATTAGATTGATTAATGGATTCATGTTTATTTTTAATTTCATGAACCTTATCTTCTACCTCATAAGTTTGTTGATGTGTGTCCATATGAGCATTTCATGATAAAAATTGGAACCAAGTAAATATTCCATAGGAAAAGTTCTTAGTTAGTGATAAGTTCAATGAGAACTAGTCCAAATTACATGATAAAAACATAATTTTTGTGAGTCATATCAATTTTTGGTATGGAGAGTAGGATCAAGATACTGTGGTGAATGCTTAGGAATACACTTTTGAAGCTCTACCAAGGAAAGTGGTTTATTAAAATCTACATTATTTAGATAAAAAAAATGTATAACTAGGATGTGGATTATTGGAAATTGATGGTGAAAGAATAAAGCTTGTGGAACCACTAGGAGTAATGGATTGAATGGTGTGTATGGTATCAAAGGTATTTTAAACAACATCATTAGTTACATGTCTATTTTTTAGCTTTCATAAGAATTCAATTTCTTGTGGGAGGGTGAAAAGGCTCAAATTGTCTATAATAAAATATTGATGTTTAGCTTGGTTGAGGTTTCTTCTAAATATTTTGGAGAAAGTGTATTAACATAATATTTTAAGTTAGGGTGAATAACATTAGTGAATAAATGTAAAATATTGTCATCTAACATGTTATGATCGACTTTATTACATAAGACATTCCAACATTTAATGAACACTTAATTTGTTTTGAACACTTTATACACACACACACACACACACACACACACACACACACACACACACACACACACACACACACACACACAGACTAATTATTCATGTTTTCATGACTTGTTTGATTTTTTTATGAATTACACACACACACACACACACACACACACACACACACACACACACACACATACATACATGCATATACATATATACATATATATAGATATATATATATATATATATATATATACATACATACATATATATATATATACACATACATACATATATATAGTTATATATATATATATATATATATATATATATATATATATATATATATATATATGTATGTATGTATATATATATATATATATATACATATATATAGATATACATATACATACATACATATATATATATATATATATATATATATATATATATATATATATATATATATATATATATATATATATATATATATATATATATATATATATATATATATATAGATATATACATATATATATATACATATATATATATATATATACATACATATACATACATATATATACATACATATATATATACATACATACATATATACATATATACATATATACATATATATATATGTATATATATATATATATGTATATATATATATATATGTATATATATATATGTATATATATATATATGTATATATATATATATATATATATATGTATATATATATATATATATATATATATATATATATATATATATATATATATATACATACACACACACACACACACACAGATGTGTGTGTGTGTGTGTGTGTGTGTGTGTGTGTGTGTGTGTGTTAGTTGGAGAACCCTTTTACAAGATTTATTGAATAGCCCAACTTGTTGCAACTGGGTTATGATTTTCATTCAAGGTTTTTTTTATGTTTCATTTGGGTGATTTCCTACATATTATATTGAATGGCCTATCCTTATTAGGGTTTTTAATATGGATATATGTATGTTTGTATTTTGTTGAAACCTTAGGAATTTGGGTAAGGTCCTATTGAAATATTTATTCATATTATGTTTTGACTTTTTTAAAAACCTATAAGTGTTTTGTTACATAAATAAAATAATTGTTAAATCAATTTAAATGATTTACGTGAATCATATGAAGTCGTGAGACCTCATGATGATCCCTTGAATCTGATGGATTGATTTTGGATTTATAATCCATTATCATTTGAATGATTATTGGAATCATTAAATTTTGGTTTGGGAAATTTGTATGAAGTTAAAATGAATACATAGATTAATTTATTTTGATTGGTTGGTTTAGTTTTTTATCCATGTTGGACTGTGGTTTAGTTGTGTATAATATGTTAAGTTATATGTTTTGATTCATATTTTGTTATATGAATATGAATCTTATATTTTTATTAGGTAACCATTTTTAGACTAGGCCTAAATGACCAAAAATAAATCTTTATGCTTGTATACCTGGGTTATAGATTAGTAGTCAGGATAATATAGGTTGACTGTACACTTGAAGGGTTTCCAAGTTGGGTTTTTTTGAATGATATAGACATAGATTTGGTTATTAAATCCATTGATATATCTTTTGAGAAGCCTGTAGTAGTTATCTCCACTCATAATTTATATTGACACTGGGTTTGGTTATTTCTCTCTCTCTCCTCAAAATGGTGTTTAACTATCACTTATTTATATTACGTTTGTTTGTGTTGAGATGTCCAATGGGTTAGAATCTGATTTGCTTTGAATTCCCTTCTTGACCTTGGTTTCCAAAACCAATATCTAGTTGATGCTTGGAATGGTAAGGGCCACTGATGGTTGGTTCCATGAGGTTAGTTGGGAGGGTTTGTCTAATTCGGTTTCTTGTTACCCCATTCTTGGATGATCTTGTAAATAGGTGTGAAGTAATTGGTAATGAATTATTTATGTTGATTATTTGTTCTTAACTTAATTATTAATGTTTCTTATTATTTGGTTCATGGAAATTAATTATCATCTTATTCCATTTGATATTGGTTTAATTATGCTCCATGATTTATGATATGTTAACCCTATGTTGGAAATAAAATACGTGGAAAAAGAAATAAAATCTTAAACATTGATTTTGTGGTAAGATGTTGAAGCCACATTATAATTATTGAAGCTAATTCATTTACATATACTAAGTTATTCTGGTATGTTTAGATAAACATCATTTTTGTTTTCTAACTTAGAATATTCATTTGATAATATTAGTACATCATTAATCTCTCATTAAGTTATATAATCATGTTTAGTTTTGGACAAGAATACTTGTGGTCAATATGAGTAAGGGTTTACTCAAGCATATACATGTTAGTTAACTTTGACGTTAAATCATACATAAGTATGTTGGTTTTACTTGTTAGTAAATTAGAACTTTAATTAAATGAATGATCATTATTGTTTTGTTTAGGTAACCCTCTTTAGATTATATAAATAGATACTTGTGATTTATTTATATGTGATGATTTAACCTTTGAGGTAGCAAATAAAATAAATATTTTTATTAGACATTTCAGTTGTTCATGGATTCTATAAATTAGTTCAGTTATACTTCTTGGTATATGCGGGAAACATAAATAAAATTCTCTCTCACATACCTCAAACCTACATGGTTGTGTACAAAGGTATACATATTATTATTATTATAAAAAGTTGTTATCATTGATTTCTTTTATCAAAGTTAATATTAGACACATTGTGTAAATGAGTATGGTTTGTGTTTGATTAGTTTTCTTAAGGCTACCTAGTATGAAATTAAAATTAATTGGAATTCTATAATGAATTCATTACTGAGTTGATTATAGAAGCTATTTTAGATTGCTTGCTTTTTGAAGTAGAATTATTAAGTGAGATACTCTCCATTGTTTGATGTTTATATAAATGAATGATGGCTAAATGCATACTTGTTGATTTTTATTCTTATGAGTTGAATGTGATATCATCTTCTTTCCTATTGGTTGAACTTGATTGCACTATTATGCCATGATGTGTTAAACATTATATTGTAAGAGTTCCTTAAATGGAATATTTTATTTGGGTTCCACTCAATTGGAACTTGGCTGGAATTCTTGATCTGTATAAAAGACATTGTTGATTTTATGAGTTTCATATACATTTGATTATGTAGAAAACTTATGTTACTCATGTACTTATAATTTCTAGTTCCTATCGATACCTGTTGTAAGCATGCATAATTATACTTGATCATATTTGAAATGTTTTAATTTATATGTTTAATTTTATTTGGAAGAGTTTATTTAAAGGTAGTTTGTTTCTCTAATGAATTCCTTATTATAGGAATGGTTAATGAGATAATTATTCATTATTTTAATAAAATTCTGAGTTAAAGTATGGCTGGAAAATATTAGAATATATGTGAAATTTATATGATTTGAATGTGTTTATTTTACTTTAAATTTATATTTGATTAAATAATCAATGTAAAATAGAAGATACGCTTGCTTATAATATACTTTTGATTACATTGTCTTTTATTTGATTGATTCCATCTCATTGGCTACTGCCAATATAATATCATTAACATAGATTCGATTATAGGTTACTGATGAATCTTATCTAATGAATAACAAATTTGATTGTATTGTATCACTATTAATTTAATCAAATAAAGATGTTTATACTTATTAAATGGGTGTTGTGTGAACCAAAAGGGATAAAATGGCAATGGTGTAATGACTTGTAAGTCATGAAGTTGTTAACAACCTCAACCAGTAGCACGTAATTATTGCCTATGATGCTTTGGTATCCATTTTGTTCTTGATTGTGCTCTCTTTTATGAAATGATATCTCTATTATATACTTATGGGAATTTCATATAATTTTCATTTGTTTTAATTGATTGCTAGTTGATGCTTATGATTTACATTTCTAAAATCATGTCTGATTATGAAACTAGTATAACATTATATCCTATAATCTTATTAAAGAAATATTTAACCAAAATAATAGCATAGGTTGATATAGTTATCCTTCTCAGTTACACTATTTTCAACTACTTAACCATCCTTGAATGGAACCAAAATCCACTAAGGAGAGTTAAGTATTTACCAAAGACTAAGGACCTATAAACAATCCTACGTGTAATAATGAGTTACACATATGGTTCTCAAGACCTATCCATGTATGCATATATTGATACACCCCAAACCATATAAATACCCTTAAAGGAAACTTGATTCCCCATAGCACTTTTTGTGATTAGTTACCCCTAGTTAATTACCTCATTTCACCTCCTTGGCTTCTAATTGTGCATACACAAGTATGCTAAATGATTATCACTTACATCATCAAGAGAGGTATTAGGTATGAGACATCCAAAAATGTAATCTGACATATAATTCTAAATTTTTTTATGGGGTTGTTTAATCTAGTAACAGAGTAGTGTTTTTCTCTAGGGAAATTTGGAATGAGTATGTAATATGTTGAGTTATTAATTTGTAATTTCTCATTATGGTTAGAATGTGATCAATTTGTGGAAACATCCACAATAACCTATATAATTTTTATTCAACCAGAGGTAGAGATAGAGGATGATTTAGGTGTCATCATGGTTGCATCCCCATTTGTAACCAAGAAGAGATGCCCATAAATAATTATGATAGAAATAATAAGGTTCCTAATGCTGATGTAGCTAGTGGGAATCCAATCAATAAGTATGAGGAAATCCTTAGTGAAATTTTAATAGCCTTAAACATTTTTCAAGAAAATATTAATAGCCAAGAACAAAGGTTAAACAATTTTGAAGGAGATTCTCAAGAGGAGGTACCTAGATTCGAAATGGGATAAGTAGAAGGACCTATAATACAAGAATTGCCTTTGATGATAGTTAACCCAATCATCAAAGAGTTGAAGAAACTTTCATCACCTACCTTTTTGGGTAAGGAATCAATTGATGTAGATGATTCATGGTTGGTACACTTGTGTAAATATTTAAACCTACACAACATGCCTTCAAATGTAAAATTAAGGCTGGTAGCCAAGGTTTTTTTAGTGTTGAATCTTCATTAATCTATGAATATTTCATTTTTTAAAGTTGGCATTTGACAATTTTTTTGGAGTGGCCAACAGGGTAGGATCACCTAAATTTTTTGGGTCAAATTTAATTTCAAAGAGAGGTTATCCTACATTTTAATATAAATTTCCTAATATAAATGAGTACCTTGAAAGCTAATCCTAAGGAATTCACCATATATCATCAAATGACTTTAAGAATTTTTTTGGTGGTTTGTATTTTAGGTCCCAGGAGGGCTTCAAGAATCAACAATTTCTAACAATGTATGCAATAATTTTTTTATAATATAATTTCTTAGTATTTTTTAACTATAATTCCATTTACTAATCTTTAAGTGACATCATTGAAATTAAACATGAATGCATTTGACGGTAGCCTATGTACACCTAACAACATCCTATGAGGATGAGCACACAACAATATCTTGTAAGCATTTGACTACAGTCTATTAGTGCTTGATGGTAGCATGTGGGTGGATGATTTTAAATGTGAGTGGATGATGGCGGGATACTTATGGGTATATTCTAGTAGTATATGAGTGGATGCTAATAGTCTATGGGAAAACATTGATAGTCTATGGGTAGACTTTGGTAGTTTACAGGTAGATGCCAGTAGCCTACAGATAGACATTGAGAGTCTTTAGGTGGACATAAAAAATCTGAGCATATATCAAACACTTGATCTTAAGATGTTCATTTTTTATTTTCAACTAACTTTATCTCTTGCTACTAGTAAACTCCCATTGCATTTATTTCAATTGAATAGTACAAACTCCCATAAACATAGAAGTATGGCAATAATACCTCATTAGTGAGAGACACTATAAATACTCTCACCTTAACCTTTAATATTCATGAAGCTACATGGTGAGAACATAGAATTTATGTCCATCTACATAGTTTTGGTATCCACCCATACCCTATTGGCATTCATTGACATGATATGGATGAGCACCATGAAATGAGCATTGATGTGATATAGACAAGCATCAATTCATTGTAGATGATTCAACATCCATCAACATTTCACTGGCACCTATCATCATTACATAGACATATATCTGAATCATGCTAGTATCGACCCACACCATCTCAACATTCATCTGCATGATGTTGGCATTCACTCGTACCATACTGCATTCATCTATATTGTGCAAGTGTCTAACTGCATATTGTCAATGTCCACACACACCATTATACTAAACAATAATACACCTAAAATGATTCACTTATGCAATGATACACCTTCTAAACTAATTCACCACTATTTTGAATCTAATTTACCTTAGGTTCTCTACAAATTTCTTATATATCCCACTAAAATGAACCCTAATAGTAGCTTATCAACTAGTTGGTCTTATAGCCTTGTGGTGGAATCACCTTTGTGCCATTGAAGGATATCAGCCGATAGACCTAACTTGGTCATTTTTTAAGACATGATTTCAAAAAATACACCTACATACCAATTATAAGGAGTAAAAAATCACTGATTTTCAACTTCTAAATTAGGAAAACATGTTTGTTGCTAGGTATGAGAACAAGTTTCTAAATTTTTTATGTCATATAAACTATATGCATGATGAGAAAACCAAAATAACTAAATTTAAACTTGGTCTTAAAAAAATATTAGTGCATGATGTCAATATGACAAACCCAAGAACCCTGATAGTAGTTATTGAATCAACCTAGAGGGTTGAAGAAAAAGAGAAATCTCACCAAAAGGTAAAGTAGGAATTCAAATCAAACATGTAGTAATATAAATATAAAAGTCTTTATATCATGAATAAGAACTTCTAGAAATCAGATCAGAATCATAGATTTTTTGGTAACAATAAAAATGTTAACAAATTTTTAATCAAAATAAAAGTTTCAAGTCTCAGGGATTGTATAAATATAGTTCTTTTAAGAAGGAACAACATCAAATTAAGTAGTGTAGACTTGCCATGGGTGCTAATATTATTCCAGAAACTTCATCTAGACCTATTATTTATTGGTAATGTAGTGATAACCACTGCAAAAAGGATTATCCCAAATTTAAATTAGTCCAATCAGCCAATCATAAGGTATATGTTAATATTGATAATTGAAATGCTAACTTGTAAGCCACCTCAATTAAGACCAAACGTACTATAAATGGGTTTCCCATTAATATTTTAATTAATTCACGTGTAACTAACTATTTTATATCTCCTTTTGCTACTAAACAATGTAAAATCAAACTTGTGTTGATAAAATAAGGTTGGGAGGTTGAGTTTTATACATGTAAAAGGGTACCTATTCTTGAATGCTTTGAACAACCTGAGTTTGATCTTGGCATCTTCAAGACCAAGGTAAATTTTTTCCTCACACCTTTGGGATCTTATTATCTCATTATTTTAATGGATTAGCTATAAGAACACCAAGCCATGCTTGATTGCATTGGAAAAAGAGTGCAATGCATTAATGACCTTAGAAAACTTATAAAAATGCAAGGTATTTAAGGGCATGAAAGGCATAAGACACGTTTAGCCTCATATCTAAAAAGGGATGCTAGAAAGGGTTTGAATATTTATGTCTAGCTATAATAATTACCCAAAGAAAAGGAACTAGTTCATGTAGATTTTCCTATCTTGAAAAAGTTCATGGATATCTTCCCTGAAAGCTACCTAGATTACTACCCAAGCATGAATTTTATTTTTCAATTGATATAATTCTCGAATATACCTCTAAATCTAAATATCCCTACTATATGAATGTGGTTGACCTGTAGGAATTAAAGGTATAACTATAATAATTTTTGGATAACAGAAGCATTTAGTCAAGTGTGTCTCATTGGGGTGCTTTGGTGGTCGTTGTTAAGAAGCAAGATAGAACATTAATAATTTACATTGATTACCACCTACTTAATAAGGTAAAAATTAAAAATAAATATCCTTTGTCAAGGATATACAATTTTTTTGACTAAATTAAATGTGTTTCAGTCTTCTTGAAGATTGGTTTAAGATCAAGCTACCATCAATTGAGAATCAAAGAAGAGGTCATTTATAAAACAACTTTTCGAACTTGATATGGACATTATGAGTTCATGGTACTACATTTGGCTTAAATAATTCCCCTAGAACCTTTATGAACCTTATGAACAACATATTTATATACATTTTGGATAAGTTTGTGTTGGTATTTTTTGATGATATTCTCATTTACTCCAAGAATGAGTCTGAACATGATCATCACTTTCATTTAGCCTTACAAAGACTAAGACATCATAAGATGTATGGGAAACTCTCTAAATGTGAATTTTATTAATCTAAAATTCATTATTTGGACCACATTATTTATAAGGTTGGCATTATTATAGATCCAACAAAACTAAAACCCATTTAGGACTAGCTTACTCCTACAAATGTACATGAAGTGCCCAGTTTCATGGGATTGGTTAGTTATTATTGATGATTTTTTGAAAAGTTTTCCAGCATATCCCATCTTATCAATTATTTTTAGTTCAAAGGAAAGAAATTTTTATGGATGCCTCAATGTGAGGAGGCTTTTACAAAGCTAGAAGTATTGCTAACAACATCACCTATTCTTATTATTTTGGACCCAAATGGTAATTTTAAAGTATGGTCTAATGCTTATAAGGAAGTATATGGAGGCATCTTGACTCAATTTGGTAAATTCATGGCTTATGACTCACAAAATCTCAAATATCATTAAAATAATTATCCCATGCATGACATGGAGCTTGCTACCATTATCTATGTGTTTAAACAATGGAAACATTTTCTATTGAGAAACTTTTTAAAGTGAAGTCTGATTGCCATAGCCTTGAATACTTGTTATCTAAAGATGATTTTAATGTGCACCAAGATAAATGGTTAGAATTTTTAAGAAATTTTGACATGGGCATATCATATGTGAAAGGAAAAGAAAATTGTGTGGTTGATGAACTCAACAGATGCATTTATCTTGTTTCCTTGTCAGTTCTAAAATAAAATTTTAGTAATGTTGTGTTAGAACAATAGCGTGATGATGAATTTTGCCATGATGTAAGAGAAGGTTTGGATTATGATACTATAGAAAAGAAATTTATTGATTTTTATGTTGAAATAGATGGCCTTGTAAGGCATATAATAGAATTTATGTACCCAAGTTGGGTGATTTAAGAATTTCTTTGTTAAAAGAAGTGCATACAACACTTTGTTATGTTTGTTTAAGTGTCATGAATATGATACATGAGTTTATAAGGATTTATTTTTGGCTTGGAGTGAAGTGTTATGTCATTGATTTTATGTTGAAATGCTTGGAATTCCATCAGGTTAAGGCTGAGCATTACCATCCTAGAGGGTTGTTGTACCATCATGATATTCTAAGAGAAAAGTGGATTTTAATATCACTTTAGTTTATTGTTTTATTTGGTTAATGGAGAGATTTATGGATGGTCATTTATGACCATTGAATTTATGAGAATTTTGAATAGGTTGTATTGGGAGTTGTTCGACAGTAATGAATGAAGTTTTCTCTCTCCTCATAATAGATGGATAATTGAATGGGGTATGGGGAGTTGGATGGAAGGAGTAGGGATTTAGGAGGTGGTGGTTGGATGGGACATGGGTAGGAAGATGGAGAAAAATGGAGAAAAATGTAGGTAATGGCTTGACTAGCTTTTACACTAGCCTATTTTGTTTTTTTGACTTGATGCATAGATAAAAAAGGTTATTTTGGTCTAGTTTTGTTTCCTAGAATTATTTTTACATTGTTTTCTTTCACTGTGTTATTAGGTAATCCTCCTATATTATTATTTGGTTATGATTTTATTTTTAAGGATTTTATGATAAATATTAAGGCTGCACACACTGCCTGAAGTCTTAGGACTTTTGGATGGGTATCTAGTGCCAAAGGGTTTTAATTTTATCATTTTGAATATGAACATGTAAAATGGGTTCAATATGTTAATTTTATTATATATAGTTATGTAATTGAATGAATATTTGGCCTAGTAAATATATTTGTTGTTTTGAGGTTACATGTTTCCATTAGTCACATAATTATATGGATATGTGTGATTTAAATCTCTATGAGTTAAAAAAGTATTTCACCCAATCGGATAATCAACTCTACTACTTGAAAAATTGAATGAGTGTTTCAATGTCTTTATCTACACACATTTTTTAAATTCAAAAAATGGTTCATTTTGTTAACCCTACACCGTGAGTTTAAATATATGCTTTTGTGTTCATTTTGGTAACTCAAATTGAGTGTATTGTTTTTAAATGGATTTTAGTACCCTATTTTGACTGACTATATACTTTGGTTTTGATTTGGTTGAAGCTAAAAATTGGTTAGTTTATTTCATATTTTAAAGTACTAAGTTTTTATGTGTTGATTTTGGGATTCTTTTCAAATGGAATATTCTAGGTCATGGTACTTTATTGTCAACTATATGCTAATGTGTTCAAATAGCATCAAAATCTTGAAATTGATTTGGGAGTTTCTTGATTATTTAAATGACCAAGTTTTCTTATATGTTGAACATGGGGTTTCTACTGGAATGAACTTGAAGGGGTATTTATGTTGACAGGTTGGTTATACATGTTTTCATGACTTGTTTGATTTTGTTATGAATAATATATGTATATATACATTTAGTTGGAGAACCATTTTGCATGATCTCTTGAATGACACAACTTGTTGTGACTGAGTTATGATTTTCATTCATGGTTTATGTATGTTTCATTTGGGTGATTCCCTACATATTATCTTTGAAGGGTCTATCCTTTCTAGGTTTTTAATATGGATATATGTATGTTTGTATTCTACCGAAACCCTATGAATTTGGGTGAAGTCTACTATAATCTTTATTCATATTATGGCTTAAATTATTTTAAAACCTACAAGTGCTTTATTGCATAACTAAAATGATTTTTATATTGATTTCAATGGTTTGGGGAAATTATATAAGGTCATGAGACCTCATGATGATCCTAAAAATCCAATGGATTGATTATATATTTATAATCAATTATCATTTGAATGATTATTTAAATCATTAACCATTGGTTTATAAAATGTATATGGTTGTGTTAAAATGAATATGTTGACTAATTTATTATGATTGTTTGGTTTAATTTTTGAGCCATGTTGGATTGTGGTTTGGCTATGTATAATGTGTTGAGTTACATTTTTTTATTCATATTTTTTTATATGATTGTGTGAATTATATTACTATTGGGTAACCATTTCTATAATAGGCTTAAATGACCAAGAGAAAATATGTATGCTTGTATGCATGGGTTATAGATTAGTATATGGGATAATATATGTTGAACATACACTTAGAGGGTTTCTAAGTTGAATTTTATGAATATGACGATGGATTTAGTTTTTAAATCCATTGTTATATCTTTCAAGTAGCCTAAAGTGGTTATCACCACTCCTGATTTATATCGATATCGAGTTTTGTTATTTCTATCTCACATCAAAATGGTGTTTGATTGTCACTTGTCTACATTATGTTTTTTTTTTTTTGAGATATCCAATGGTTTATAATCCAATTTTCTTAGAATTCCCTTATTGATCTAGATTTTAAAAACCACCATCTATTTCATGGTTGGGATGGTAAGGGCCATTGATGTTTGGGCTCATAGGGTTGGTTGGGAGAGTTTATCTACTTTGGTTTCTTGTTGATCCATTCTTAGATGATTTTGTGAAGAGGCATGAAATAATTGGTAATGAATTATTTATGTTAATTATATGTTCTTAACTTTGTTTTTAATGTTTTTTATTATTTGGTTCATAGATATACTTATTATCTTATTCTATTTGATATTGATTTAATTATGCTTCATGATTTATGATATTCTAACCTTGTGTTGGAAATGGAATATGTGGAAGAAGAAATAAAAGAATAAAATTTGATTATGTGGTAAGATGTTGAAGTTACACTATAATTACTTAATGTAATTCATTTACATATAATAATTTATTTTAATATGTTAAGATAAACATCATTTTTTTTTGATAACTTAGAATATTCATTTGATATTATTAGTAGAGCATTGATATATTTTTTAAGGTACGTAATCTTGTTTTGTTTTCGAAAACAATACTTATGGTAAATATTATCCTCTATGAATATTTTTTTGATTTCACATATAAATTAGATAAGTATCTATCTTTTATCAGATCCAGTAATTAATTTCTCTATTTTATTTTCCATCCCACCTTTTAAAATCCATCATGCAAACTCATCAATCAACTTCTTGAACTAGACCAAAACCCAAAGTAACCAATGATGGTCACCTTGACTATCGACGGATTATCCATAACTACTGATGGTTACCTAACCACCGATAGTCATTTTGTGATAAGTCTAAAATCAAGCTAATTTCACCTATCAAACCGTAACCAAATCCCACTTTTTGACCTTTTGCCTAAGCAAAAAACATCACCCCATTTTTTTAACCTCATATAATTTATTTGGCATTAACATTCAATCATTTATTTCTATAATTAGTCAAATTCATCTCTTTCAAGCACTTATTGTATTTGATTTCAATATCTTCTATTATTTATGCAAGTAATTTATCTTTTATTTTCATAACTTGATTATTTGAATGTGTGGATTGACAGCCTCCAATGAAGCCTGCGCTTCTTAGATATATCTTGTTAGTAAATCAACCCTAATATCTAACTAATCAACCATTTTTTTAATGCTTTCTTATCTAGAATTCATTCCTCCCAAGACAAAGAGGAGTATCTACAACCATTTGGATCATAAAGCACAAACAAAATCTAGGTTATACTAACCTCACCCTTATTTTAAGTTTTACAAATTTCTTGTTAAGGAAATAAGCAAAATTTATGTGAAACATGCTGGTATGCTTGGTTGGACCCTTGAGTCTTTTCTTGGGTTCATAGTTGCATTTATGTGCTTCTTCTTCTTTTATTTCTACTCATACAACAAAATCAAATTTTCATTTTAGGCTTAAAATTGATTGTGTCCATTATTTGATTACTTATTTTATCTCACATAGCTTAATTAATCAAGTCAATTAATCGTATCTTCACTCTTATCACACACATAATACCAAACCACTTATACTTAATCAAACATAGAAATATTGGCATAAGGATCGAATAAGATTTCATCACCTAGAAGTCACTTTTCCCAGCTATCCTACTTAGATTTAATCACTAATGGGAGAACCAACATAGTTCATTGATTGAGTATAATCTATATTAAGCACTTGACACCCTTATCATTGTGGTGTATGAAGTGAGAAGGTAGGCCTTGATATCAAGCCATGTACTAATTTCCAATAAAAATACCTTTAAGAGATTAAACATAAATTGAAACTAACCATATACTTCTTTTATAGTTCCCACTCTACAATCCAAGTTGTGTCACATAATTCTTAAAGATTAAGACATAATCCACAAGAGAGACTAAAATTAACTTTAGGATTTAATGTGCTTTAGTGTGTGTTTTGTTTCCATGACTTTTTCTTGTCTTATCTTTGTTTGAGTTGTGAGATTGATTGTATCTTCCACTTTTCCTTATTTTCATGATTTTAACTAGGCAACAACTAAGAGACCAAATAAATCATGATTCATTGCCTAATCATCCATGTTCCTCTTCTCCCTCATCATGGAGTATCTCTCAAATGTAGAGAGTTATCCCCATAATTCTGGAAGTCCTACCATCCTTTGGATGGTTTCCCAAGGTGATGTATATTTTGACACCTTTCTTAATAACAACCCCATAGCTCTCCAATAATAACTTAACACCATATATCACCATACCCCTGATTTGATTCATCTTGTTAACCTACCCTATGACATGCCATTCCACCTTATGGGAGACACTTTATTACCACCATTTCTACCTAACCTTTAGTCACCTAGGTACCATCTTCTACCAGTAATCCCATTGATACCACCATCTAAAACCAACCCACTCAACCAACAACCACCCAAACACCTTCCAACCCAACCAACAATCCTTCTAGTATAGGAACAACCCAACCTTTGAGCACTGAAACTCTATTTAATATGGGTGTTCCCTCTACTAGTGTCATCAATATTACTCTTATTCCTAATATACCTACCTCCACTCCATTCAAGAGTTTGGTGGTCCCCATACCTTGTACCCTTCCACCCATCAGTACCAAAGTTTCCACCTATCCTTTATCTACCAACCCAGCCATACCTCCTACCTAACCTATGTCAATCCCTCAACAGGTGACCATTTCACCAAACTTGAGAGACATCCCTAACCCACAAGGGTATGTGCCTCTACCTTCCACCCAACCATCTATCTACACGTATTCATGTGGCATCATTACAACCACCCATGTCAACATACCAATATGTGGGAGATTTTCAACCCCCCACTAGCTATCCATATGTTTCACCTACCCAAATCCAACATAATCTACCCTAAAACTATGGGGGTACACAACCAAAAATAGACCTTGTCAAAATGTTAATGGAAAAAATGACTAATTTGGAGTCATGTATCTCTATTTCCCATTACCTCTTATCTTATGACCAAATATACAACAAAAAAATTCATCCATTCATCCCCATTTAACCTTCATACTCCTACTTTCATCCTCACCTATTTTCACCAAACCTTCTATAACTAAACCACCTACTTCTCAGGCATCTACACCAACACCTTTTACCTCCAAACAATCTATACCAAAACCATCCACCAAGAATGATCCTTCACCCAAATCTCTTACCATTAAACCCACTCCTAAAAGAGCTTCCACCTCAATTACCTAACCTAAGACCTCTAAGCCTTTTCCACCTTTATTCAAGTATTACTCAACCATCCCATAGAGGTCATTACAAACATCTTGATTAACCATGACACCTATCAAACTATTTGACCCACATAGTCCTAACCCATCTTGGTATAATGATAAATTAGTATACTCATACCATGGGACACCTAGGAATGATAATAAGAACTATAAATCTCTCCAACTATTATCCCATCGATTATATCATACAGGTGACTTATTGTTAGACAAACCTCCTATGGGCCTACTACTAACCTAAAATCTAGGATCCATCAACCAACACTTACCTACTCCGCCACTCTCATCTTAGAGTGAAGTGGAACCAAAGTATCACTTTATCCCAACTCTTTCCCAAATCCATAACATCCATGTTGTCACATGATCATAGGCTCAATCAAAGGATAAGGCAAAAGCAAAGGTTTTCATTCTATAGACATATCCTTCTTCCACCACCCAATCACCTAACCAACACCAAACACCTTTACCTTCAACCAAACCCAAGGTGTTTATTTTGGGTCCCTCTCACTCTAGCCCATCTGAATTAATCCAATAAGTAGTTCTAAAATATATTTACCAAACACTAGTGAAGATGAGTTTATATGAATTGATCAATATCTCACCCGATCATCACCAAGAGATGATAGAGGATTTGTAATCCATAAAGGTCCAACTAGAAGACCCATAACCTCTAGAAACCTTTGTAAGAACTCTTCAACTTTTTAACCTTGTTACCTTTAATGATTTAAAAATACCCTATATCTATCTAGATGATCTATATCCTTCCCTCTTCATTATCACATACATCAACCAAACCTAAATCAAGAGGGTTATGATTGATGGGGGAGATATCATCAACATTATCTCTTCCCATGCATACAACCAACTCAAATTAACTAAAAACATTATTTCAAAAACCTCAATGGTGCTTCGATCATTCAATGATACCATTGTCACAACTTTAGGAACTTTTATCCTTCACATTCACCTAGGACCCTGCATGCTTCCTAAGCTCTTTTATGTAATATAAGGAGAGTTTTAGTAAAACATTTTTCCTAGATGCCCTTAGATTCATTCCATGGGATGTGTGTCATCCAACCTACACTAATGAATCAAATTTAAACATGAAGATCAAGTTATTACCATAAAAGCTAACCCGAGTCCTTTTACATCATTAAACATGATGTATCGACCCAATGACATTCTCCTTCCTCCATCCAACAAGCCTTCATTAGTAAAAATGAATCCCCACCTTCCCCTACCAATCAAGCATTCACCATTTCATCTATCCCTTCTTCCCAAATCCCCATATTGGACCTCATATAATCAACCTTCCAGTATCTTTCATTGGGGAAGTATCACCTTTTATAACTAGACACCCTTCCTACCCCTCAAGAGTATGGGAATCTTGACCAACAACCTAGTTATGACCCCAATATTTGAGGCATTATTTATTTTGGGCCCTCAACTTGTTAAACCAATTTCATCTATGGGGGACTTGATAAACCCCTTGACACTTCCACCATCTCTTTCTCACCTTGACCATTCACATCTAGTTTCTTCTATCTAGATAAACCAAATTTTTCCAAGACATACATTTATATATGTGCTTACAAAGGATTATGTCTAGACCAATATGAACATGGTATACACAATTTTATTCCAATTAAAACCCAAAAACTTCATGAAAATCATGGCCTCAGTTTCACACTGCCTAAAAAACAAACCAACCGACCTCCTGTTACCATCATTGATAAGGAAATCCCATCCTCACCTTCTAATCCATCATCAACAACTTAGGATTTAAACATCATCCCCCCTAAATTTTTTTTCCATCAGCATGATCAACCTCAGACCTCTAACTTATAAAAATGATGGGGCAATCATAACTATTCTTCTAGCCCATCCTAAAATGGTAGCAAATGACTCTCCTACCATTAATATCATTTGATGTCATGATGATGATTCTAATTTAGCCTATCTAGGTATAGATGATTCTGCTATCCAAAAATCTATTCCTCCTAAGACCTCAACCATGTTGAATGAATCCATTATAGATATCAACTTGGGCAATTGGATAACCTATTCATTGTCAAAATAGGCCAATCATTAAATTCAAAGGAGCTTTGAGACTTATCTTCCTTATAAGACCGCATTATAGCATTTGCTTGGTCTTATAGTGACATGAATAAATAGACCCCTCTTCAATACGCACAACATAGTCACCAACTATGAGTCCAAGCCCTTTAGGTACAAAATTTGATGAATGCACCCTCACATAGACCTTCTCATCAAAGAAGATCTCTAATTTCTCGTATCTATCAATTTCATTCAACCCATTGATTATCCCTAATGGGTTTCCAAAATTATACCTATCACCAAAGCCATAAGGGGACTTCACATTTATGTGGACTTTCATGACCTTAACCTTGATTTTCCCAAGGATGACTTTCTTTTGCCAAGCATTACCCAACTTGTTGACATTACATCTAGACATGAGATTTTATCTCTTATGGATGGATTCTTGAGCTATAATCATATCTTAATTTCACGTGAAGAGTAACATAAAATCGCATTTATCACCCCATGGGGAAATTTATACTATAGGGTCATGCCTTTTGGACTAAAGAATGCTGGTACAACCTATCAATACACTATGACCTACATCTTCCATGACCTTCTTCACAAAACATAGAAGACTATGTTGATGACCTTTTTAGAAAATCCAAATATTGTAAAGATGATTTGGTCATTCTTAAGATTATCTTTGAGTGACCATCCATTACCATGTCTATCTTAACCCTAAGAAGTATATTTTTGGGGTATTATTAGTAAAGATCCTTGGATTTATCATCTCCCTTCAGGTAATCAAGGTTGATCCCATAAAAATCAAATAAATCCTTGACATGCCTCTTCCTACCCACCTCAAGAAACTTTGTAGCTTGCAGGGGAAGCTCTAATCCTTTCATCATTTTACCTCTCAAGTCTCAAATTGATGCCAACCTTTCCACCACCTTATTAAGAAGGATGTATCTTTTAAATGGAATATCAACTATCAAAAGGACTTTGATTCACTTAAATATTATCTTCTATCTCCACCCATCCTCATTCTTCCCAAGGAAGATCAACATTTTTACCTTTATATTTCTACCACCAACCACTCCTTAGGGTGATGTTGGCTCATCAAGATGAGCAACATAAAGATCAAGTCATCTACTACATTAGTTTTATGCTTGTAGATTATGAGAATTAGTACACTCATACCAAAAAAATCTATCTTGCCTTGGTCTTTGTGGCCACCAAGCTTCACTATTTCTTTGTCAACCACAATACCTATGTCATAACCAATACTAAACCAATTAATTTTATATGATCCAAGCCATACCAAAACAAATGTATGGCCAAATGGCTCATTATTTTAGTTGAGTTAAACCTTGAGTTCCTTCAATAAAAGTCAATTAAATGGAAATTCATTACTTAATTATTGGCTAAAACACCATTAGCTGACATTAGACCTCCTCCTCTCAAGTTCTTAGATGAGTCCATTATAACCCTCTCTTAATCAGACTTCACCCATCGAGTAACCATGTTCTTTGATGGATGAAAGTACCAACATAGTGGGGGATCTATAATCATCTTTATCCCCTTTCAAGGTGAAATTATTCCTTTATCCTTTAAGTTAGATTATGAAAATAGCAATAATATGGCTAAGTACGAAGCCCTAGTGATAGGTCTCCAAACTACATTAGCCTTGGGAGTTAAAACAAGTAGCATTCTTGGTGATTCTCAACTCATGGTGAATAAAATGAATGGCTCTTATCAATGCAAGAATGATGTTTTGAAATATTATAAATAATTAGCTAACCTAATCTTATAATCATTTAAATACTATCGTATCTAAACCACTCCATAATCTATGAGTAAGTTTTTTGATACAATGACTTCTCTTGCTTCCTATATCCTATACACACCCTCTAACTATAAACTATCTATCATTATCCATCTACTTACCCATACCTCTTATATCAAATCAGACTCTCCTACCATCTTCAATATGGAGGAGACCCAACTCAACCTTTGGTATCAGTAGACCTTAAATTATCTCAACCTTGCCATCATTCCTTTTGATCTTTCTAGGAATAATCAAAGAGCATTTATTCAGATCACCTCATGTTATACCATACCAGGGAAAATTATTTATAAATGTGGATTTGATGGTCTCCTCTTCAATTGCCTATGTATTCATGAAGCCTATCATGCTATCATAGAAATGCATGATGGGATATATGGGGAACACTTTAGTGGTCTAGCTATCACTAAATGCTTCCTTCACCTTGGATATTATTGGCCCACCCTTAGCCAAGATTACTATGATTATGTGAAAAATTGTGTCAAATGTCAATAACATAGGAATTTACATCATGCACCTAGCTATAGTCTCTAAGTACCAAAATATATCTAGCTCTTCTCGTAATGGGGTGTGGATCTCATTGGAGAAATTAACCCCCATTCTTCACAGTGATATCATTTTATCATCACTAAAAAACAATATTTCACCAAATGGGTAGAGGTTATTCCTCTCACCTCAACCAAAGATAAAATGATTAACAAATTTATCAATCATCACATTATCTATCATTTTGGTTTCCCTCATAAAATTGTCATTGATAATGGTAAATATTTAAAAAGAAATAAGTCCAAGGTCTTTTTGATGCATTCGGTATCAAGTTAAGTTTATCATCACCCTATCATCCATAAGCTAATGGATAGGAAGAAGCATATAATAAGACTCTTAATAACATGCTATTTAAAATGATTAATGTATTTGTTTAGTATTGGAGCTCACACACCCCCTTCACCTTATGTTTCTTTCATACTATCATTCGAACCCCTAAGGGTGATACCCCTTTCCCTCCAATTTTTAGAGCAGACAATATCTTTCCTCTTGAAGTCCAAATTCCCTCTCTTTGAATATCCCTTGAAGATCTCATTTTTTAGAGTGATTATCATCAAGAACATTTAGCCTGACTTGAGCTACTTGATGAACATTGTTTAACAACACTCAATCATATTCATGTCTAAAAATAATGAATCTAGCACACTTATAACAAAAACCTTAAAGTGGGAGAATTCAATATCAGAGACCTCATCCTATAGGAAAATCAACATGTCACCACTATGGAGAAAAGCAATTGAGGAAAGTTTTATTTAATTAGATTGGACCTTATATCATAATGCACATGTATGTATTAGGAGCTTATCATTTTTTCTCTCTTGAAGGGAAACTAAAACTTGAGCCCCTTAATGCTTCACATTTGCATCCTTTCTTTTGTTAAATAGGATTGAACTCACCTTTTGTATAACTTAAGCTCATCCCTTGTTTTCATCCACACTCATCTCCTTATTTTAAGGATAATTGATTTAAGCTAAATCATGTGATTATCCATTACAGTCTTTGCCTAATCTTGAACATGGGTACCATGGCTCTACCCATGGCATGATCCTCATGGTACTTTTCATCCCCTTATAGGATGGATTCACATGGTTATTGTCTCTTAAAACCTCTTTCACCCACCATCAACATTATTGTGATTTGGTTTTTCCTTCTTAAAGGTAAAACTCTAAGCCTATATAATAAAGTCTATGTCATCAAAATCAAAATCAAGAGAAAACCAATCAAGGGTTTTTTAGTATTTACAGACTGCTCCCTTGAAGGACAACTACCAACACATCAAAAAATTTAAATATAAGGTAGACTACTCCCTAGAAGGATAGTTATCAAAATCCTTTAAAAAGTATCACAAACTTAGACCACTCCCTTGAAGGATGGTTGAGTAAAGTATTTTTCAAAGCATAAGAATCTCTTGGAATCTTCTCATGTTGATCAACTTCTCTTGTCCCTCCAAGAAATAACAAAATAGAAAAATACCTATTATCAAAAATAAAAATATGCAAACTTAGTTTTGGAAGATACAATTAGCTTTCATAAGTAAACTTGCCACATCGATCAGTCAACACCTTATATGACATGGACTTGTTTATACTAGCTCTTTGGTGACCTATAAAAGAGGCAATCTAGTCTCCTGATAAGGTTCCATTTTCATTCCCCTCCCCTTTATACACTCTATAACAAATGCATTTTGATCTTACTTGACATTATGTTATCATGACATATTTTTAACTAACTAATGAATGCTAATGAAAATAATTTGAAGGTTTTATGTTTATTAGCTGATCCAACTTCAATTTGTTTTAGTCCTTTCCAAAGAAGAAGCATCATGCATTCTTCATATTCTCTCATACTAGTTGATACATTCATTAATAAGTTTGCCTTTTTATTGTCTTATCTTTCTTTTTTCACATTTAGTTTCATTATCCAACCTACTCTATACTTTTTAAGATTACAACACCTCCATCAAAATAAATGCATTTAACCATGTGTTTTTTCCCTTATTTTTAAAAATGTTTTAACCATAAAGACATTTTAATGAATTAAACATCTCTTATAGAAAACATCATCTAGTGATAAATCAAATAAACTAAACCATCTATCATATCTACCATAATTTAATCATACATCAAAAATAAATGAGTCATTCACATATATCCTCCACATGTCTAAATCTATATGAGGAAGCATATACTCATCAAATTTTAGCATGGACATAATCATCACTATCATCATAACATCCAATAATAAAAATCATCATCACATAACCTTATCATGAACATATTTCATCACATCATAAATTAAAATCATCATGAACCATGAACAATAAATATAATCATTATGAAATTATCGATTCTACATACATCATCATCACATAACCATATCATAAACATCATCATCATATCATTTATCACATCCATATAACTATGATACATAAACCATAACCATAATAATAATCACAAAACATCATAGCCATGTCCAACAAATTATAAGCATCATCATATCACAAACAACATTTATCAAATATCAAATGATGTCATCCACATAAATTAATTAGCCATCACATCACATGCCTAGCTAAGTGAGTCCACATAAACCATCATATAAAATCATAAATAATCAACATGAACATTGTAGAAATGAACCACAAACCATATACAATGATCATATCTATAAATCATGAGCTCATAATCAACATGATGATAGTATAAACAAATAAGTAAATATCTCTCAAAATATGTATACACCTCACTACATCAACTCATAAGATGGTATCAAAATCATATGCTCTATTAAAATTATAATGTATTATAAAAAAATATAAGCCCTTGGAGTACCAATTCCTTATTTAGCTTACCCTCCAGCACCTGCCTATCCTCTTGTAGAGTTAGCCCACTAACCTAGTGTCATAGTACTAGAACCTCCTATGATCCTAGCTCCATACTTACCTCATCAAGTCTCATCTGATAGATGCATGAAGACCAAGGCCTCATAATATCATAACTCCTCTACTATCACTACATATCTCTAAATCAAGATATTCCTTGGTGATCCCATACCCACTTGTACTCCTCTTGCCTACCAAAGAAAATCTCTATCCTACATCATCATGGCTAGCTAAGCCCTAGCTTAATCTCTCTCTCCTATAAGAGAAGCCACCTAACCCTATACTACATCCCTCTCCTAGATGACTATTACTAAGGATTCATTTGTCATGGCTAGTATCGCTTGTGTCTAGTCCCCTTAAATAATCAATGCCTATATATCTAGACCACCCCCTCTCACATGCTGACCACCTCCCTTTGCATCAACATCTATGTCCTACTGACCACCATCATCACCTCCAAAAATTGTAGCATCATAGTGTTCTTGGTACCATGTAGGATAGCCATATATGACACCTACATCACCCACATCTATCCTCATTGGTAAAAACTATCGATTAATGAACTCATGAATTAGCTATGGAAAGGGTAGTGGAAACTCTACATCCTCCCTCCTATACCTCAAGAACATCCTAGGTATATCCTAAATGAGGATGAACATTCTCTATACCTTGTCAAATATAATAATATCTATCTCATGATTTATCTTACCATATATCCATTTATAGCTCTGAAGTGATAGGGTATGTCTCATATAGTGTGTCCATCCTAGAAACCTACACATATGATCTCTAAATCATTTCTCTAATAACCAAGGCATCAATTTAGTCCTTGTACCAGTCTATGTCATGTGCCCCTCCTCTTAGTCTTGAGAGGTAATAATTGCCTCTCTACCTCATATATCTTACCCTGAAATGCATATGAACAAAATCATCCCATGGTAGCCCCATTGGTCTTAGTAATCAAATACGCTCATAGTCCTAGCAATGGAGAACACAACTAACACTGATCTCATATATTATTTGGGTGGACAATCCCTATATCTCTTAGTAAATTTGAACTAATAACATAGGAGTCAATTCACACAATATGAAACCTAACCACATCTCAATGAGCACCCCTAAAAATAAGTAAAAAAACCTCCCACTGCTGAAATATGGTAATGTATAACACATGACTACCATCATCATAATATTAAATAGCCACCTCACATCCTTATCCCTTTGATATAATGGTGTGTAGTGGAAACCCCTTGAGTGACACCTCACATACTCATGATCCTCTCCATATAAGAGCTCCATCTACCCATCTCTCTCCTCACCCTCAATGTGGTAGATCATCTCACCTTGTATAATGCTATGGATATCCTCAGGGAAAATGGTCATCTCACCTATAGGAAGAAAGAAAGTGTTAGTGTTAGGATCCCATCTATCGATGAGTGCCACTAACATCATCACATCTTAGATATGTGTTGGTAATACCTCATGATTCCAAGGCCTACATATTCTATATGCTCCCAATCACCATCAGTCATCCCTCGCTATACCTCATCCAATTTCCAAGGCACCTAGTCTGTCATCTATATTTTCTCTCATGCCTTTAAGGTTCAAAAATAGTGCCTTAGCTTGCCTATTCTAACATACTTTGCCTATAAATTTTACCACTTACCCTTACCCCCTATTTTAAACCACTCACCTTATTAATAATAACTCTACCTCATTAAGCCTATACACAAGACATGCCTATCTTATCTACATCACTAATCTTATCGTAAACTACAAACTTAAACCATAAACTACTACCCTCAACCACTACCTAAAACATCCAACAAAAATCATAAATTTAACTTTTAAACTACACTTCAAAAACTACACCCTTCACTTATAAACCTTCACTATTACCTAATACCTATTCACCTAATCTACCTATTAATCACCTAATCACACCTACCAAGATAATCATTTCTTTCATGTTATCCTCCATCTACCTTCACTATGGTTGTACCTACATGACTAGCAACAAATTCACAATCAAATATACTTCTCTTGATCCAAATGAACAAGGAGAGTTACCATAGACCTATATCTTCTACTTTCATAAAATTATCAATTTGAGGATGTAAACTTGATAGGATGACATCACTATATGTGCACACTTAATCCATCTAATTTGACATTCTACTGGTTGTACTCTAAGATGTTGGAAATTATGCAATAAATGAAATGTTGAGTTGAACACTCATACAAAATAATGAATCAAATAATTACACTACTTTATATTCAGAATCTTCCTTAAAACAATCACATACAAAGCTAAAAATCACACGACTAGAAATTAAACAATCAACACATAAATGAAATAAGAAACATGTTTGTCTAATTGATGGGTTAGATTGTTTGTAAAATAATTCTAAATAAGGACCTTCCCCCTTCCAACTCAAGCTTAAATCCTTCCTTTTAAAATAATAAAATTGACTCAGAAGTAGTTACTCATATTAATCAAATGTAGCATAGAATTGCTACAATAAAATTATAATAGTTATCTTACAAAATATGCTTTTGCTCCCATTTCTATCCTAAGATTATTTATTTGTATAGGAGAGATAGGTGCCTTATTTGGAGAATAATAAATCTATGAGGTTTCAACCAAATAACAAAATGCAATAATATTATTACAACAACTATGCATAAAACAAAATAATACATATAAATAATCTATGAGAAGGATTTGGTTTGAGAGAATCACTCCTTCCTATTTTCATGGCACTATTATTGATCCTAAAATCATGGAAGAGATTATTTATCCAAGTTCCCAACTTGTTTCCAACCTTTCCAACTATTTTCTACATCCAACTAAATAAATTGGAAGTGGTTATATGATGACAACTAGACATTACCTCAAATTGTCACTTACAGCCATGGTTTTAGGATGCATATAGCCAGTTGTTTTAGGATACTTCTGAGAGCCATGAATTTTACATACAGACTTGAAATGAGATGCCATATTTTTTTAAAGTGTATAATATTTCAAGGTAAATTTAAATATGAAATAATATTCAATATTAGAAAACTCTTTGATATCACTTTTATTGATATTTACAAACTGAAATGCTCTAAGAAATCTGGGTAGTTGCTGTAGGATGTCCAAACATGATGACTATTGAATAACCTACATTCTTACTTCACCATTAGTAACACCAAATCTAAAAAATAATAAATCATATTATTTCATCTATAAATAATCATTCCTTAAACCATAACAATTAATATATGCATCATAAACATTTTTGCTAATATGGATAATTATGGATAGAATGATATTATGGGTATATGAAATGGTGGATTATACACTTGATAAAGGTTGAATATATAGTAATATGAGTACCATTTATTATAATAATCACCACTAACCTAAACAACATCTTTAAACCCTCCTACCATTACTCTACCCCATCATTCAACCTTCTTGACCTATACCCTTTATCTTAAACACTAACCATAACCATAACCCCTTGACCTTTCACAACTATCCTTAAAACTAAAACCTTATCCATTAAACAAACCTTTCAATCAAAACTTTCAACCCATATTTTTAATAAATTCGTGACTATCAATGGTTAAAGGTTGACTAACAATGGTTTCTTTTATAACCATCATCAATCAACTATTAATCACTAATGGTCAGGTGGTTGACCACTGATGGTCACCATAATGACCATTGGGAGGTCTCCTATCAACCACCAATGGTTACTATGTAGTGACTTCCAATGATCCTCAAACCCTAGGGCTTGACCAAAATCTCTCCCAATCTAACAAAATACTAGAAAAACCTACACATACCCATCCTAATATCAAATACCTACTCACTTACCCCATTTCATACCTAATTATCACCCAACAACAACCAAGACAAAACCCTAAATCTAGCCCTAAGTTAACCACACCCACAATCAAACAAATAACAAAAAAACAAAAGAATTCAAGTCTCAATCTACCAAATCAATAACGAACCCTACCTCATTTCTTGATCTCCATTATGGAGGTATCCTGAGAGTCACTGCATAACCTCATGCTCTCCCTCATCCACTCTGCATCCTTGATCACTTGATGAACTCAACAAATACCTCACTCAAATAACACTACCCAATCACTATATTTTCTTACTCAATTCATAGAGTAGTTGTTGATGGTCTAAATTACAAATGACTAAATAAACCCTCAATAGCTCTTTTGTCCTCATCCTTTTAGGGTTGAAGTATAACCACTAATAGTCAGGGTGATCACTAACAATCAACCTTGACCATCAATGGTTGACATTTTTTTTATTTTTACCTACCACCCACAATTTTAAAAACACACTTTCATCTCAAAATAAATCCACTACCAAACCAATGGATTTAACTTTCTCAAAAAACCATAACCAATGATATTAACCTCATCATGGTCCATTCTAGCTTGACTTCTGCATATTTTACAATGATCTTGCTTTGGTCCTTTTTACCACACTGACTAAATTACCATCTTGAATGAATTTGAACTTGCATTACCTTTTTTACATAAAAAATAAATTATGTCTTCCTGAGATCACTTCCTACCTTGGGTACTGGTCAAAACATTAACCTTGCCTAGGAGACTTACCTGTACAAGTGTAACCTAACCACCACACCTAAATGCATTCACATGGTCCACTTGTCACTTGTCCTTCTAGTTTTTACCTTATATTTACCAACCATGGTAACCTAGTTAATGCATGGTCCTGTCTATCATACTTACTCATACTTTGTGTTCATGTTTGTGCTTCAGTACCCAACCTATCACCAAATTTATCACCAATTTACCCAATTATCAAATCTATACCCAATTCCATTTTACCTCATCACTTCTCAGTTTGAGGAGGAACACCTCCTTCCATACTTAGGACAACCTAACCTTTGACCTATAATCCATTTTTATTTTATAGGTTGCTAATACAAACTACGTAACAAAAAGAGGCAAATGTAGACACTATAAAACTACACACCATGTTTCTAGATGTCAAACTAACCCTTAGACCATCTTGGGACCCCCTAGAGACCACTTCACAATATTTCAACCATAAACCTAAGTCAAGATAAGTGATAAAATAACTGACTTTCACCAACTTAACCTTTAACCTATTGACCATTGATGGTCACCCTAACCACTGATGGTTAGGCTCAACCACTGATGGTTGATTTTTAACTACCCAAATAGTTAAATTCCAACACTAACTATAGATTTCTTTTTTATATTTAACTTATCTGATCCATATGTAAAATCAATGCATGTTAAAGCTAAATTTAGACACCCTATTAAACCTCTTGTTGAACCTATTTTTTTATCTCTCTCTTCTTTCTATATAAAGAGAATAGGGGGAGGTAAAAAGATCATCAAAAATTATCAAAGCTTCTTGTATTAGAACTTCTTTTTTTATACCTTCTTTTGATTAATCCATGAAAGCTTCTAGTGAGTGTGATACATATCTAAAGTTTTTTTTCTCATCAATCATAGCCAAGACACCGTTACTCTGTCAAAATTACTCTAGACTCCACCAACAAGTTTTTCAACCAATTACTTTCACATTCTTTAGGCCAAAAAAATAAGCATATATCTTTTATTAGATTCAATAATTAGTTTTTCTATTTTATCTTCCATCCCATTTTCTATAATCCATTTTACAACCTTATTAACTAGATTCTTAAACCAAACCAAAATCCATAAGAAACATCGATGGTCACCCTAACTATCGATGGTCTATCTATAACCACTGATGGTTACCCAACCACTGATGGTCACCTAACCACTAATAGTTTCATCCCAACCATCAATTGTCACTATGTGACAATTCCAACAACAAACTAATTTCACCTATCAAACCCCAACCAAATCTTACTTTATGACATTCTACCTGAGTATAGAACATCACCACATTTTTTGAACCCCATTTGATTTATTTGGCATTAATGTTTAATTGTTTATTGCTATAATTAGTCAAATTTATCTCTTTCAATCAATTTTTGTATTTATTTTCAATGTATTATATTATTTATTCAAGCAATTTATCTTTTATTTTTAGAATTTAATTGGTTAAAAGTGTGGATTGATAGCCTCCAAGGAAGCTTGTACTTTTTGGATCTATCTTGCTAGGCAATCCACCCAACTATCTAACTAATCAAACATTTATTTAGTTCTTTCTTATCTATAGGTCATTCCTCCCAAGACAAAGAGGATTATTTACAACCATCTATTTCATGGAAAGAAAACCAAATTTAGGTTCTAATAACCTCACCCTTATTTTAAGTTTTATAACTTTATTGTTAAGGAAATAAGCAAAATTTACATGAAACCATTTTAATTGATTGTTGGTTGTTGCTTATGATTTAAATTTCTAAAATCATACTTGATTACAAAACTAGTATAACATTATATAATAAACTCTTATCAAAGACTTGTTTAAACAAAATGATAACATAGGTTGATAGAGTTATCCTTTTTTATTAGACTATTTTTAACTACTTAACCATCCTTGAGCAGAAGCAAAACCCACTAAGGAGAGTGAGGTATTTACCTAGGGCTAAATAGCTATAAATGGTCTTATGTGGAAGAATGAGTTCCACATATGGTGCTTGAGACCTATCTATGTATGCATACATTGATATGCCCTAGACCCCATAAAGACCCTTAAGGGCAACATGCTTCCCCATAACACCTCTTTTCAGTAGATACCCCTAGTTAATTACCTTAGTTTACCTCTGTTTGTTCATATTGCATGTATGTAAGCACACTGAATGATTATTTCTTGTATCATTAGGTGAGGTATTAGGTCTAAAATTCATCTAAAAATGTACTTTGATGTACAATTCTAAAAACATTTCCAACTTATTTTAATATATGGTTTATTTTAATTGGTTTACCCATCTTATAAGTTGTTATATTCTTGATTGGAATAGACTGCTTGGGTGGTACCATTTGAGGAGTACCTTTTATGTCCAAATTTAACATTTTGAAAAATTTAAAGGTTTCTTTATTTTTATGAATTATCCATGATATCCAATGATATGCAAATTTTACATAGTGATATAATGTAGATGGTACAATGTCCATAATGTGTATACATTGTCAAACTAGAATTAAGTTATAATACAATTATTGAGACATTACTTGGAATGTATCAAGTATTGTGTTAGTGCTCAAACTTAAATTGAGTAATTTTTACCTTATTTTTAAGATATTAGCGTCTGATATTCTAACCATTACTCCAATCTACAAATGTGTACCTAGTTTATTACACTCTACTTCCACAGTCAAGATTATAAAAATCCCACTTTTACCTTGTGAAAACTGTATGTAGTCCCAGTTCCAACTAAAATTTAACATTTTCATGTTTTAATGAGATTTTAGGGTCTATGATAAAAATCAAACAAAAAATATTAAATAATGTTGAGTATGATGTTTTCCATATTTGCAAGATTTAGGTCGATAGAACTTTCAATGTTAAATGCAAGTTTGCATCATTACAAATTACAAATGAGACATGAAAGTCCACAAGACTTTTAGTTGGGGAAAATAAATTGAAAAATGTAGTTATTAAAAATACAAGTTAAAAAGTGTGGATCAACCTCCTAAACCCACATAACAAAGTCAAATGAGCAAAATTATAAAATGTAGCCAGCATATGGTATCCTGTGCCATTGGTGAGGTCCACATGGTAATAAAAGATTGAAAACTTGAGCCCAGACCATAAGTGGAAAGTTACACATGGAAAATTCAAATGGTTTTAAATAATAAAACAAAGTGTTATAATGGTAAATCATGGTCACATGAAAAGTGTCAAAATAATTTCCAAGCATGATGCAATCTTGAAATATTACAAATTGAAATTGGGGAGTGAAAGTCCATGGTGGAGGTTTAGGAAGAAAGTTAAAGTTTGCATGTTGCAAACTTATAATATCCTTGCATAGTTCCAAAGCTCGATGGAAATTTATGGTGGAGGGAAAAATTATAAAATGCAACTTTCAAATTTTCAATTTGAAAAGTGTTAAACATCCAAATCCTATGGAGGTGTTGTTGCCCATGTGCAAAGATTAAAAAGCCAATGAAAATTTCCAAGACAATTGCAACTTTGCAATTTTAAATTTCAAATTAAAATTTGGCTTTTGCAACCCATAACATAAGGCATTAGAAGAAATTTTCAATGAAAATGTAAGTTTTCATATTTACCAGGTTGTAATTTGTTGTCTAAACCTTAAAACTCGTAGACATGTAGCATACACAATGGTCCAAATGCCCAACTAACAAAGAAGGGAGATGAATATCATTAATTTGGTCAAACGGTAGCCTAAAGGATATGAAAATTATAGGTATTTAGTATGAATGATGCCAAAATAAAATAAACAACATTTGGAAAGGGTGTTAGGCAAAGTTTTGAAAATGTGAAGCAATGTTTCCAAGTTCATCATGATAGAAACATTTTGGTTTGGATCAATTTCTTTAAGGTTTTAGAAATGTCATAGATAAAGTAAGACATGTTTGTATTTCATTCATTAGAGCTATTTTTAAGGGTAAATTCCATTATAATGGTGGAAATTCACTTTGGGTTAACATACAGGAGCTCAAAAGAACTTGATTATTTGGATTTTATTGCAAACCATGCAACTAAGTCTAATGACTACCAAAGCTTAAGCTTATCAAATCGAGAGTGGATATCAAGCAGATTAACATAATTTTTGACCTATTTGGAGATATATATGTTGTTATAAAAGTTGAATTCTATCACAAAAAACTATTTTCAACATCATGTAGGGCTTGTGGTGTATTTAGGAGATGTAATTTTACAAATGGTAGTAGATTAGACAAGGTTAAAGTAATAAAGATGAGCAAAACTCTCAAAAATTTCCTACACAATCTAATACCTTTATAGTTAAATAGTCAAAGGGACTTTACCAAACTACAATGTTTGTGTATTGGCTTAATTATTTCATTTTTTTCAATGATTATTGCTTCCATAGTTGAAACCAAGAGACTTACCTTATTTTGGAAACATAGCCTCTACAACTAGGAGGAATTCATCATGAGAATCTTTTGGAAAATCCTCAATACTTATTAAAAGGAGATGTAGAAGTGTTCACCTTTAATGGACAACTAAGTTTATTTTATGACCAAACTCCTAATGCTATGTGAAGCTCATGAAGTACACTTTCACTTACAAAAGTGGTATTAGGGAATTATTTGAGAAATTTGTTAGTCACTATTATAATTGGCTTGGTAACTGAGTAGTGGAAGGGGAAATCTATGAAGGGTTTCATATTATCAACACATGCATTATCATTTGAACTAAACTAGGTTAGAATAAATCTAGAAAGTAGTGAATGGAGTGCTATGGGAGATTTCAAAGGAAAATACAATTTTGTATTTTGCAAATGTGCAATTTTCAAATTGTACTCAAATTTTTACCACCTACCCATAAAACATGAGGTCAAAAGTCAAAGCAAAATTTTAATGCCAATTATAACTTTGCATTTTTGCAAGTTGTAAAATACATTTAGAGGTCCCAAGTCCATGATATAAATTTTGAGGGGACCTAAAACTCCATATTTCATGTTATAAATTTACAAATTACAAATGTGCATCTGACTTTTGGATTTCCACCAACTTTTAAAGTTCAACTTGGGCCCTGGATTCCTTCCAGACCAAAAAGTAAAAATTGCAAAAAGAGGTTAAAGTCCCATTTAAGGCAAAAATTAGTAAAGTAATGTACTTAAGCAATATAAAGTTTAGAAAGAACCCTAAAAATTAAAAATATAAAATGAGAAGGCATGGGAAATTTTTCCATTGACCACAAAAAGCAAAAGGGTAAAATAAGTTATGTCTTGCATTTCATATATTTTGCTTATGTCGAATGTCTCCATGAAAGAAGATTTATTGCAAGGGTTTTTGGAAAGCATATCTCAAATGTTCATGGATCCTACTTTACCTCCATAATCCAATGCCATCATGACAGAGAAAGGAGCATTATTTGGCTTACACAAAAAAAAGGGAATATATCAAGAAGTTTTTAGCTATGCAAATGATTAATGGGAGAGCAAGATAAGGTAGTTACCTAAGAATAAAATGAGTTTGTTTTATTTCTAAGGGAATATTCTCCATTAATATCAAGTGTAATGTATTTCTATCCAAGGAGATCAAGGGTTTGCTTAAAATTTTTATCATTACATGAATAGGTAGTTTAGTGAATGATTCCCTTGCAAGATTAGGAGCCTCCATGTGTGACAAATGACATCTTCTAACTGAAGTGTATTCCCATAATATTTCGGGTGAGAGAGTTCAATAAAAAGAAGGATTATCATATTTTTAGAGGTTATTATTGGTTTTCTTAGGTCTTAGGTTATTTAAATTTTTTGGGATCCTTGTTATGTGTTTTTGTAATCTATCTTGATAAGGTGGTTGTAGATATACATCCATTAGCAAGCTCTACAAGCATGTATATGTCTCCCTTGTACTAGAGCAAACTCACCATGCTTCTCCCCATGCTAGAATTCTAAGCAATTATGTATGTAATATTTGTTTGCAAGTTAATGGAAAATAGTTGTGATTTATAATGTATCTTATCATTGAAGTGCAGTAATATATTTTACATGTTTTGTTGATTGGTTATCTAGTTTTATAATTATAAATGATGGTCTTTCTAGGCATAGATCTAGGTTCTAAATTCCTTTCTACATTATGATTTGGAAATGTGTTATTGATAGCCTTTTAAGGAAATCTTGGGTTTATGGATTTGATAAGATAAAGTGTTTGATATCTACTTATAGTGTATACTTTAGAGTTTCAAAGATCATCTGAATATTTACATTTCATTGGCACCAATGGATGCAACTTATTACTAATAATTTCCTTAGCTTGTCTTTTAGCCTTCTACATTTGTTGTAGATTAATGATGTCATGCATGTTGAAGGAGTTATTACTATTTCAAAACCACCAAACTAGTCTTTTACATATACCTAACTCATCCTACCTACCATACCCTACAAATAATACACCATGTTAACTATTCTAACTATTGTTTACGTGGAGATGCATGAATGTTACAAATCTGAAATGTATTTATGTTTTGGTATTTGAATCCAAAAATTGTAATCTCCCATTTGGCCCTTATGTGTTTAAAAATTTCTCTATAAATCAAGATTGAAGTCGCTTCCCCATCTATATTTAGTAGCTTGTGTCTGACTTAGAGCATTTATTCATTCTGTATGATAAATCTTCTCGAGTAAAGTGAACAAGTTTGGTTATGACCTAGTTATATTTGTGTTAATAATTCTCATGGAGATTGAAATATAGCATCCCTCCATGAAACCAAGCTTTCTTTTAGGTCCTCTTACCTTGGTTTAGGTAGAGCCAGAAGTAGCAGGGAGTTAACCATACCCTTTGTTAGTGTCTTCCATTCATTGACTACATTCAGTCCATCTTGATGCTAACCCCTTCCACAAATATAATGATAGAGTTTGAGTTTTTCATCTTTGTTTTCCATACTTCTCAAATATGCAAGGTTGAGTGCAAGAGGTGTATAAATGGAAACCAACACTCTAATGGAACCATTATTCAAGAATGATCCTTATTAACTATATTATTGGGAACTCTTGTAGAGAGATATATAAGTTTTAGTTATAAATTTATATACCTATTATCTACTAAATTCTTACAAAGAGCTATTGATTTGTTCATGTTTTGAGGTGTTTTCTCTCTTGAACATGAATCTAAACGTTTTAGTATCTTTGTCTTTATATCTCATCATTGAATTTAGTATGCATCATAACATATTTGTAATTTGTTATATTCTAGATGTGTTTTTATAGTGGAGACTCTAACATATCATCTAATTTTAGGGAAGATCAATGCCCATTTTTAATATCTTCATTCAAATTTTGAGTGTTCTCTTGTTTATAAATATGGAAGGATTGAGATCATCCTTCAAAGTTGACTCATCAAAGAAGCTTATCTCACCTTTAAGTGTTCATCAAATAAGAAGGAGACATGTTTAGAGTTCAATTGAAAGATAAAGTTATACTTTAAAGGAGTATTCAGAATGATAATATTCTAGTACACCTAAACTTTTATTTGTTGAACTTACTTTAATTGAATATTATTATAGTCCAATTTCTTACCCATCACCTTCTCAACCAATTGAATCTCCTCCTATGTTTGATCCCTCAAGTCCACCTCACTCAACCCCTTATAACCCTTTATCATCTTATCTTGAACCTATATCCATTCAAAAATTCATCAGATCCATAAATCCATCTTAGCTTAGAGAAGATAGATCCTACATACACTTATGATTGGGGATACATTAGATAATTAAGAAAATGACCAATATGTGGATCTACTAGACATAATTAGGGTATATATTACTATAATAATATCATTAGGGGGCTTACAAATCATTCAATCAAGAAAAACTATGTAATAACCCTAACTAAGTCGTATGTTTTCATATTCATTATAATACTAACAAGTAAAGTAAAGGAATATAATCTTGTGATCACCAGAGATTGTGGCATAAAGTGGGGTAAATAAAAAACAAAATTAAACATGCATAAAATAAATATACTCACCTCAATGTATATGAACCCCTAATGCATGGAAGAGAAGTACAAATGCATATCTATCAACTCTTACAAAGAAGGAACAAATTTAGGAATACTTACCTTTGAAGATGAACCCACTGAGCCTCAATCTCACCCTTATCCAAGGTGCTTCATAAGAGGTTGTTATGGTATGTAAGGATGATAAGGATAAATCATCTCTAGGCTACACAACCTATCAATGCATCTAAAAGACTTATACACAAGACAAGATTCGTATCTCCAAAGAAAGTATGAACCCTAAGCTTGATCCTTGAGTATAATGGTGGATAATTTGATGCACAATAAATCTTACTTATTATCTTCTCTAAATAATGGTGAAATGATTATGTGTATATATATGTATTTAACCCTAAGCCCTTCCAAAAATTTTGGCCAATAGGGTCGACCCGAATGACCTAGTATTGTTATTGATAAAAACTCACTAGGTCATGGGCTAGGTTGGTCTAGAGCCAACCTAAACCCTATTTGATTTCACCAATAAGAGTAAAAGGTCAACCCAATCAACCTAGTCATGTAAACTATCAAAAGGGGTTTTAGGTTAGGAAAATGGATACTAGAGGTGGTAAAAGACTAGAAGAGTGTGCAAGAGAGAAGAACAAACTAAGGGATGGTTTTTAAGAGACAAGTGTGTAGATAATAAGTGGAAAAGGGAATAACAATCATGTGAAGCACTAATGGTTTGTACACCCATTCATAAGTATACCTCTTAAATCATGCACTCAGAGAGACTAAGACTCGATGGGTTCCTTCAAGATAAAGAGAGTCAGTGATTGATAAAGGTTTTAAAATATTATATGTATACATGTGCCCCACTCAAAGCTCATCACGTGTCATGTAAGTGTAAAAAAGGATGGTTATTTTAGAATATAACATGATGACACATAATTTTGATGCTATGTAAAGTGAAAATAAGGATCAAATAAGATAAATAAAAGGATATAATTGAAAAACACATACCTTTACTTACCTTAGTGTTGTAGATAAAGAAGGAGACTATGAGAGATGTGAAGGCATGAAATGTAAGGAACATTAGGTGAAACTATAGAGATTGGTGTAAAAAAGAGTGAAAAATTAAAAAAATAAAATATAGGCATATTTTAGTGGAAAAGATTCTCTATAATGTCAGGATTTCATAACATTTTATGATTCAAAAAATGAGTTGGTAAAAACAAAGATATAATCAAAATAAGGAATCTGGTGATAAATATTTGAAGGGTAAATAATTGTGAATATTAACTTTAAATAGGGTGAAAAGGGATTAATTTGCTACTGTTTGACTATTCTAAGATAAAAATAGAGCTTTGAAAGATGTAAAAAAAATCTTAGAGAGCCAAGATGGTGAGGAGATGACAACTAAGACAAGGAGGATGCATAGTAGCTACAATGGGTGTAGCACAAGTAGGCAACTAAGAATTTCAAATTTGTTTTGAGTATTTTATTTGAAATTAAGTATTTTAAAGAAATTTTTTATTTAGATCAATTCTAGAAACCTTAATGAACCCTAGGAAGTTATTAATGAAACTAGAGGTCAAACATGGAAGTAGGTTTGAAAGGGATCAGAGTAATAAATATCAAAGGCATTTATTACAAAAGGTCAAAGGGTTAATAGTTTGAAAGGACTAGGTCAACTTAGTTGACCTAGTAGATAGAAAATTAGGCTTTGAAATGGATAACCTAATAGGTATAGGCTAACTTAGCTAATTGGAGAAGAGGGATGACTTAGTACCCTTTGGCTAACTTGGTTAAGTCAAATTTCTAATGTAATACGAAAGGGGAAAAATGAAAGGGCCAACTTAGTTTGTTAATTCCAAATGGCTGACCTAATACTATAGGGTTAACTTAGTATGTTACTAAGTGGCTGATATAGTACTAAAATGTAGGAAATTGGCTGATATAGTACTTTTAAGGCCCATAGTACCTAACTTAGCACTAAAATGGCCAATTAGGCTAAAAATAGGTCAAATTGGTATAAAATGAATAAAAACACATTATGTTTGTTTTTGTTAAAATTAAAAAAAATGATTATGAGTAACATGGAGATATAATACATCTTTTATTGTTTGATTATTATAGGGGTGAAAGATTTTAGTGATTGCTGGATGCATCTTGGCTATCAAATATATTAGAATTCTTGATAGATGCATATTGAGCTATATTGTTCATGCTAGGCTTGGGAGGCATCATAGAGATGCGACAAGTTCCACTAAGTATTCATCTAGTGGTCATGTTCCTAGGATCCTAGGAATGCTTGACCAATAATTTTATATGGTTGGTGGATGGGGATACCGTAGAGGTTGGTATCACATTGGAGGATTTCCATGCATTACTTGAACTTCTTATAGGGGATGCTAGTGCACAGGGATATCGAATGATCAAGAAGAGAGGCACATATTACCCTAATGGGCAACTTGATCAGATAATATTTATCTAAGACTGGGGGTGAATATATTTCATGTCTATATTACTTATATTATAGATGTCAAGAAGGCTATGATAAGACTGGTGACAACATGAGTGTTTTGTCATAAGTTGGATAGCAAGGTACCAATATATGGGATAGCCTTATGTCAGTCAATATTTGAGCAAGAGCACTCTATGACTTGAGTTCTATCATCTAGGTTCAACTCATGCATGATATGTATGGTATGTTATCCAAAGGGAAAAATACCATCGATCCAGTAGTATTGTTAAGTGCCTAGATATATGAGAGGTTCCTAATGTATTAACTAGTTGGGTTGCCCCATGTGGTTGATGATCAATTGCCTTGGGTACTGAGGTGGAGATAGAATTAGGTGGCATAGGCCATACCATACATGATATTGATATTTATGGTCACATGAGGGTAGATTATTTGGCATCCTTATGTACATATTATGATAGTTTGGCTGAGTTGGGTGATAATAGAACTAAAGTTAGCATGAGTACAGATCATGAGCCATAAAACCTAGTGGGTAGAGTTACATCTAATGGCACACTTGGTAGGACAATTTAAAAAATCTCACATAATAGATCCTATAGTGTTTCCCACATTTTAGTCTCATCATGTAAGAGAGCTGAGGGGAAGAGGAGGAGGAAGAACACCAGTTACAAGACTAGAGATTAGACTGTGGCATGAGATATGGTGGATAGGATGATCATGATAGGTAGTAGCTAGAAAGAGTATGGATGTGGATGAAGGAGTGTCATAAGTAACACAACTAGACCATAATAGGAGGAATAATAATCACCTTGGTTGCACTACTAATAGAGATTCTAGTAGTAGAGAGCAAAGATGGTGGTCATCGAGGATGACCCATTAGTTAGCCTAAGGTAAAAATAGTCTATAGAGTCACCACTAAGGTGAGGATTTATATGAGCATAAGTGGTGACCCTAATTTTTAATTTGATTGGGAGGAATCCCATAGCTGAGGTACTCATTGGATGAGCCAATGGAGATTCCATGCTTAGCAGATGAGTAGATAGGGAGATGGTGATTGGTGACACAAGGATAGGTAATAAATGATTGAAATTTATTTAATCTTTGAAAATATAATACTAGTTATAGAAGATTTTTTTGATAAAATGTAGATAGATATATTTTTAGATATATCTATTATCTAACATATATCTGGTTTAAATTTTGTAGATCCTAAAGGCAAGGAGGAGACTAGATGGGGATCCCTAGTTAAGGGATCACTCTATGATATTCTAGATGGGGTGATAATGTCATATGAACCTACCACATTGGATGATCCCATAGTAATATCTTCCCTAGCTCAATAAAATTGGTTTAGACTAGTGAGGGAAGCCATGAGGTGACTACAAGCATGTAGAGATGGGTTACAACTACCAACAGGGGTGGGATTAAGAGAATCATAGTTTTGGTAGGCCTTGGCTCAAGAGAGAGATGCACATTTCGATACCACTATTCATCTAAGATAGGTACATGCCTAGGTGCCCAACCTACATAAATAGGTAGCAAGATTTAGATCTTGAATATCTTCATTATAGTGCACTATTTAGAGGGGATTGTTTGAGGCATCTATGGGTAGCATGACTAAGCTACATGATATGTTGGAATATAACTATATATTAAGAGGAGGGGTGAATTAGTATATTTATTAAAAATAGTCCTTTTATACTTTTAATGAAGATTAGAATTATATAAGCATAGATCACAAACATAAAAATAGACACAACACCATATATACATGGAAAACTCAATATGGGAAAATTCACCATGAGAATAGCTATTAAAATCTAGCCTCACAATCAAGAACCTCATTGGTTACAATTTTTAAGGTAAATGACCCTAAGGAGATACCAATCCCCTAATTTAAGAGCACATACTCTAAGGAATCACCTACTCCCTAACTGAGCACCAACTTAGCTCTTATGATAGAACCCACCTACCAGATTTGTTATGGAGCTACTACTCTAGATTACAAGATTTGATTCAAAAAATGAATCTAGATCTTTGTTATAGACCTATTCTATAACTGCTCATTCTTTTCTCTACATCTCTCTTCTTCTCTTTCTCTTTCCTTCTTAATTCAAATTTCTATCCACCTTTCTTCACTTAGTGTATTTCCTATATTATATATATACACATAGACCTAGGTATCACATCTTCTTGGTGTTCATACTTAGTCATTAACACATCATGCTCCTACAAGTTTCCTACTTCCTAAATTCATGCACCACCACCATAATTCAGTCTTTTTGTATATTTATCATATATCAGGCTCTATTTTTGATGCACATGCCATATTACACAATTTAGATTGATCACAATGATCTATATAATTTTATGTGTCATATAATACATCTTTCCTATATGTTCTATATGACACATAAAATTATATATCAATCATAAAATTATATAATACTTGACCTTGGAGATGAATGTATCTTTAAATACTAACCATTGATCTTAAGTTTTTCACCATGATATAACTATCCTCATTTAAATGTATCAAATTTAAAATGTAATCATTAGTTTAAGTTGTGATAGGCTCACACACTTTTTTAGATCTTTATGAGATTTTAAACTTTAATATTTCAATCTTTAAGAGCATCCATTAATCTTTTGATCTGAGCTCCTACATGTCATTAGATCTTCAAAAGAAGCATAAAATTTACCTCTTCTTATCATTAACCATCAAATAATTTGACCTCTTTGACTCTTCTAGCTCTATTTATATTCATTTCATGATCTTACACTTAATATTAGATCCTTTGATAGATTAATATGCTCATTATATCTCTATCTAAAAAGGTCCCACAAATGTAACACTTGGTACCCTTGCATGCCTTCTATACATTGCTATCAATGTATATGTTTGTGACACTTGGAACTCTCATGTGCCTTTTGTATATTATTAGTCCCTACACTTGTGACACTTGGTACTAGTGCATACTTTTTGAGCACTTTATTGTTAGTCCTCATGCTTGCAACACTTGGCACTCGTATGTTCCTTTTACACATTATCAGTTCATAATATTTTGACCCTTGGAAATAGATCATTCACTCTCAAGTACCTTTGACATATTGATTTTTTTGCATATCATTAGATTCTAATCATATGTTTTAGTGCTAGCCATTGATCAAGCTCAAACAAGTCTTAAGTTGAGTACTTAGGAAATATTTAAGTCTTTGCTCACTACTCAAAGTCGGTAATTACTAGGTCAAAAGAACCAATTGCAAAATGATGAGAAAGGCTTAAGTTATGAATTAATCAAGTGGTTCTTGCTTATATCCATTCAACATAAAAATATAAATTCCTATGAACACCATGACTAAAAACCTTATGGTTTTACTAAGAAACCCTAGTAATGGTCGAGTGCAAAGTTAAATCATTTTTGAGATCAATTATCTTCATCTGTACCTATAGACCATATATATGAGATTATCTTAAAAAACCCATAATATATCTTCTATCAATTTATCTACAAACATCTAGAAATAGTATCTATAAAATCATGACAACTTTATAAGACAATATTACAACTTGTGCAATTATAAAACATGCTCTTCTCTCCATCACTCTTACTTGTTACTAATCCTTTGACATCAATGACATCCATAATGCCAAATATCTCTCTTTTCACATTAATGACAATCATATTTCCAATAATATCCCCTTTCTTCATTGATGGAAAACTAAATTCTCTAATCTTGTAATGCATGCTATGATCCTTTTATGGCATTGACTATACTTGTAGTTATTGCATTGGATTATGATGAATGTGAGCTAAATTTTTTCATACCAAACTTTCTCCCCTTGGGAAATGGAAAATTTACCTAAACACAACTTGGACACTTGATAAAACATAATTTGAACATATGCTCTGGATAAACATAAAGCATTAGGCAAACTTTTACAAAGAGCATTTGCAATTTTATCCCCCTTTGACATTAATGGTAAAGGGAATCCAACTTTCTCACCATTTATCCAAATTTTTCTCCCCCTTTATTAGATAGAGGAGTTTGTCCAAGAATATGCAACCATCAAATCATTATAAATTTGTAAAATATGCATACCTAAGTTACCTTTTCTCTCTTTTTCTAGGGATTTAAAAAAATTATGATCCTCCCCATGGACTAATGCTTTATTATTGAGATCTAGTGGTGTGATGTAGGAGTAACTACTCCTAATTTCTATCTCAGATACTCAAATTTCTCCTTGGAAAGAGGTTTGGTGAATATGATTTCAACTTGATCCTATGTTGGCACATATTCCATTTTGACCTCTTGATCTACAACCTTTTCTCTTAAGAAGTGATACTTGATTGATATGTGCTTAGTTATGGAATGCATCATTTTATTCTTTGATATATTTATAGCATTTAAATTGTCACAAAAAATAGAGATAGGTGAATTGTATTATACCTTGATGTATTTGAGTGTTTGCTTCATCCACAAGACTTGAGTGTCACATGCCACTGCTACAACATACTCTACTTCAGTTGTAGAAAGATTAACTAACACTTGATTTTTGCTCAGCCATGAAACAAGTTTATTTCCAAGGAAAAATGCACCACCACTAATTTTTCTTCTATCATCCACACTTCATATCCAATCATCATTTGTATATGTTGTTAAAGTGAAATATTCATATTTAGGATACCATAGGCCATAGTCAATTATACTCTTGATGTACCTAAATATTTTTTTCACTACATTAACATGTGATTCTTTGGGAGTAGCTTAAAATCTTGAAACCATGCACACTGATTTCATGATATCTATTCTTGATGTAGTTAGGTATAACAAGCTACCTATCATTGATTTATAAAAAATTTGATTTTCATCAAGGCACTCGTCCTTTATTCTCAACTTGCAATTAGTTATCATGGGAGTATTTATTGATTTATTATCTTCCATTCCAAACTTCTTGAGAATTTCCTTTGCATACTTGGTTTGAGATATAAATATCCCTTCATCACTTTGTGTTATTCATAGACCAAGGAATAAATAAAGTTCTCTAATAATAGACATCTCAAACTCACTTTGAATTTATGTATAAAATTATTTACACATTGTGTTTTTTCTACCACCAAAAATGATATCATCTACATATACAAAAACAATTAACATATGCTCACCTTCTAATTTGAGGTACAAATTTCTATCTACACATCCTTTTTTTTAATCCTTATTGTTGTAGGTGCTTGTCTAATCTTGAATAACATGTTATAGGTGCCTATTTTAGACCATACAAAGCTTTCTTTAGTCTACATACATAATCTTCTTCTTCTAATAGCTAAAAACCTTTAGGTTATTGTATGTAGACTTCATCTTCAAGGTTCCCATTGAAGAAAGTATACTTGACATCTATTTGATATAATTTGAATGTATTATAAATATAGAATGATAAAAACATTCTTATGGCTTCCAATCTAGCAACTAGAGTAAATGTTTCCTCAAAATCTACACCTTCAACTTGTCCATATCTTTTGCATACCAATCTAGCCTTATTCCTTATAACAGTTCCATCGTCATTGATTTTATTTCTAAGGACCCACTTTGTACCTATTACATTCTTGTTTGAAGGTCTTGAAACTAATTCTGAAGTTTTATTCTTTTCAATCTGGCTTAGTTCTTCATCCATGGATTTTAGCCAATTCTCATCCTTTCTATCTTCAACATGGTTCTTAGGCTCAATTTCATATATTAGAGCAAATTTTACTTTCTCCTTATTCATTCCAACTCTTCTCCTTGTCTGAACTCCCTCATTTTTATTTCCAATAGTTTGTTCTATAGGATGATCCTTTTAAACAAATCTTTCAAGTGCCTTTTCATTTAATTCCTTAAGCTCTTCATAATCCATTTCCTCTTTAGACTCTAATTCTTATTCATAGATGTATTTTTTAGGTTTAACATGTTTCAAGCCTTCATCAACCTTGAAATTGATACTATCTACAATCTTATATAGCCTTTTATTGTAACATATGTAGGCTTTGCTTTGAGTGGAATAACCAAGAAATATTTATTCATCATATCTTGATTCAAAGCTTCCCAAATTGTCTTCTTTCCTCCTGATATAGCATTTACTTCCAAACACTCTAAGAAAATAATAGAGGCAATTTTTCCATGCCATAGTTAATATGAGGTTTTATCATTATTTACATTCATTTAAACTCTATCCAAGGTATATACTATTATTTGTACTACTTTCCTCTACTATCCATCAAGTAAATTAGCCTATTTTATCATTATTCAGGCCATCTCCTTGAATATTCTATTCTTTCTTTCAAAAACTCCATTCTATTATGGAGTCCTTACTATAGAGTAATGCCTTTTTATTCCATGCTTCTAAAATTAGTCTATGAACTAATTTGAGGTGAATTCACCACCTCTATCAGATCTTAAGAATTTGATTTTTTCATCCAATCTCATTCTCTACCATGGCTCTAAAGATCTTAAATCTTTCAAATGCCTAAGACTTATCCTTCAAAAAGGTTACCCATGTCATTATTGAGTAATAATCTACTAGAAACATGAAGTATCTTTATCCTTTAGATCCTCTTGTCTTAGTAAGACCACAAAGATTAGTATAAACTAATTATAAAGGATTTGTAGTTGAATACTCCTTTGCTTGAAATTTGACCCTTGTTTGATTACCTTTCTAACATTCCTTACAAGTAGTGTCTACAGGTTTGGTTATCTTAGGCATATGTATAACACACTTATTTGAGCTCACCTTAACTAGGTTATCAAAATTTACATGACCCATTATTCTATGCCATAACTAATTCTCATCAATATTTCCTATTAGGTATCTATTACCATTCACTTCACTAAGATTATAGATATTGCTTTCATTTTTTTCACTTCTATAACTAGTCTTCTAGAACTCCTTGTCTTGTGGCCTTATACAATAAATGTGACCTTATATCCATTGTCACACATTTGGATAACACTTAACATATTGTGTTTCAATCCTTCAACATAAAAGACATCATGTATCATAATTTTTCCATTTATGTTCAAGGTTCCTTTACCATAGATATTTACTATAGTATTGTCTCCCAAGCTGATCGATCTTTCCTTACATTTACTTAGTTTGATGAACTTGATCTTATCACCAATCATGTGTTTTGAGAAACCACTATCTATTACCCACAAATTTTGTTCCTTGGCATGGAGTGTAGTTTAAGCAATCATGGATTGTGCAAATTTTTGATCTTTCACTTTCCACACATTCTTAGGTTTAGTGTTTGGCTTATTTTTACCTTTTTAGAGACTTATGAACCTTTATTCAAATTGGGATACATGCCTTTATTTTCACTTTATTTTTTTAGTCTTACAAATCTTGTTCTACATTGTTTAGCTACATGACCAAAATTATTGAAATTATAACATATTACATTTTTATCTAACAAGGGTAAAAATGAAATTTTGTTTACAAAGTTTTTTCTACTTTTAGGTATAAACCTACAATAATTAGCCCTATGACCAAACTGATTGTAGGTATAAAAATAACTATAGAAAAATAAGGAATACTTGGCTATCGCATTTCTTTGTACAGGATGGGGAGGTCTTCTCAACACTGGCTTCTTCAAGTCTCTCATGCTTATGTAACCATCTGCATTAGTTACCTTTATGTTTTGTATCTTCCTTGAGTTTGTAGATATTGAATCATTGTTCTTCTTATTTTCTTAAGCCTTCTTTTATTCTTCAAATTTCTTCACTATAGTTGTTCTTGTGCCTTTCTTTGTATCTTTGGATGCATTCTTGCAAGCTTTTTCATTCTTTGTTCCTAATTCTCCTTCTACTTTGAAGTTGTCATATAAGTTTGTAGGTGTAATAGTTATGGGATTTTTCCTTTTTTTAAAAAACCAAGCCCATTTATTTATTTTGATGAATTTTGAGAGTTGATTAACTCATCAAGAATTTTTTAACCTCCTATCAACTTCAAACTTTTGTATATTTTTTCTTTAGTTTTTTCAAGTTCTTTTCTCAAAGCCACTATTTCCACTTCTAACTTCATGCATTCATTAGATTTAGATTGTAGTTCAAATTTGACTACATCTTCTATTATTTTAGTCTCTTAAACTTGTGTCTTTAGGCTAATTACCATCTAATAATATTTTTCAAGACTAAACTCCATAATTCAAATTTTATGCATTATATGGCTTACTAGACTAAAAAAATGGACTATTTAGAACCTATAGCAACTATATGAAAACTAATAGACTATCAAAAGACAAAAATGGATCAAATTTGGGGTCCTCATTAGATGACCCTACATCATGTATGCTTTATGAATGCTTGTGATAACTGATTAAGAGTTTGAAAGGATTGAATTTTAAGTTGGATTATCTAGGATAATTGATTAACCCCCCTTCTCAGTGAGTGTACCTCTAACAATTGGTATTAGATCAGGTCCTTTGGTAAAGGCTTGATAGCTTGAAGGTGATCCGAGGTATAATATGGGTAGTCATCAAGGAGGTTTATCTATTAAGCAAACATTGATGTTTAATGGATCAAATTATGCCTTTACATTATGTCCCTAGGGTTTGATGTATGGGAATATGTTGTGGATGGTTATGTTTCTCCTACTACTCCTCCATCTATTGTTATAGACAAAAAGTTATTTGAGAATAACTCTAACGTAATGAATGCCATCACTTATGGTCTTAAAAATATTTATTTCACCAAGGTAATGTATTTTAAATATATTAAAGAAATATGGGAAAAAAATTAGATAATTTATGAAGGAGATATAAAGGTCAAGCTTTCTAAGGTGTAGACTCATAGAAGGTAATTTAAAAGTCTCAAGATGAAAGAAGAAGATTATATGTCATCCTTTTTGTAGAGAGTTGATGATATTTTGAACATCATCAGAGGTCTTAGAGAGAACCTTGAAGAGGCTACTATAGTTCAAAAGGTATTAATGTCTCTATCCCTCAAGTTTAATCCAAAATTATCTACTATATAATAAATTCATGATCTTACTCAGTTGAAGATGGATCAATTACATGGGACCCTTAATACATATGAGATAAGAGTAAATGATGATATACCACCAAAGAAGGAAGCAACATTGAAACTAGAAATGAATCCAAATAAGAAGTTCCAAGGTAAGAAACCCAAAGAATATGAGATATATGACATTGATGAATATGACTAATTACTTTGATTACTAGGAAATTGAACATAGGCTCAATGAAGTATAAGGGTAAACTACCCTTCAAATTTTTCAAATGTGGAGAGATAAGACATTTTGCTCATAAGTTCCCTCATAATCATGAAAATAATGATGATGAAGAGCATGATGAAGGCCAAGATGAAGAAAATAATATATACAAGAAAAAAGGTTTCATAAATTATAAAAACAAGAAGATGTCCTTCAAGAACAATAATAAGCTTTACACCAAAGAAGATTACAACTCATTAGATGAAAGTGAAGATAGTGACTCAAAATATGATCATGAAGATGATGTTTCAATTGAAGATGAAGATATATTCATAGATGAGGAAGGAATTTTATCACATCAAAAGGAGTCTATATGGAGTTATTCAAATGATGATGAAGATGAGATGGACTATGAGACTACATTGACAAATGCTCTTGAAGAACTGAAGTTTAAGAAGAAGATCAATAAGAGGATGAAGTATTAGCTCAAATACTATTTAGAGAAATTTAGTGTATATAAATCAATAATTAATTAAAACACCAAGGATAATGAAGATATGGTCAAGCATATCAGTTGTCAATTAGAAATTCTATCTACAAGTCTGCAATCCAAAGAAGATGAATGTTCAAGGTATGTAATTGAAAATGAGTCATTGAGATTTGAGTTAGAAAATATATTTAGTAAGGTGAATACATTTGTGATATTTGAAAATATCTCAAGTGATATTGACAATATTTTGAGTGATAAAATGCATGCTAGTAATAGAACTGGTCTTGGATATGAAGAAGAAAAAAATAATGTAAATCAAGACAAGATGAAGACTAATGTGAACAAAGATAATCATAATTTGAAGAAAAATTAGATCCGATATCCAAATTCCATGAGGTATTCATGTTTCAATGGTTAATATTTCACATGTAATAAATTTGGGCATAAATCTAGAGAATGCAAGAAACCTATTAGAAATGAGTATTTATAGAACTATGATGGGGGTCATCAGTCAGAAGGTGTGAACAAAGTTAAGTGCTTCAATTGTCTTGATGTGGGACACTTTGCAAACCATTGTCCACATAATATTAAATAAGTTAATTCCTCTTCAAAAAGAGAAGGTTATTTCATTTGTCAAGACATAGGACGTATTGCAAGCTTCTATTCAAACAAAGTAAGACAAACTATGTTTCCATCAATGAGTATGGTTTTCTACAACTATGAACAGAGAGGTCACATTGATATATTCTAAAATAAAAGGTCAACAAGTCAAAATAAGTTTAATCAAGATCCTAGAGTGAAAAAAAGAAGGCAAGTTAGATCATAAAAGCCAAAAGTGACAAGTGTGAGTCATGATGAGTCTTTAAGTCCAAGTAATTTATTTACTATGGTGGATTAAGCTACAAAAGTTAAAGAGTGCCAATAGGTCTCATTGCCTACTCATGTTAATAATGAAGAGACCAAGTTAAAAGAGAATACCAAAGTGTTGGTTAAGGATTGTTTTGATGTACGTATAGATCCAAGTGAACATCCTGCTATTGTTGAGCAAGTATCATTCAAACAACATCAATTTTTAATGCCTAGTGATGAGGTTCCTAACTATAAGATGGATTCTTTAGATGAAAAGGTATGTCATGAATATATGTTGTCTCCATGTTTTATCAATTAAATCATATAAGAAAAGGAGAATATTGTAGTGAATGAGTATGTTCATTCTCTTAAGCCTAAGAAGAAGAAGAATAACTATAATTATCAGACAACCAAGGAGAAGGAATATGAGGAGTTGTTGGGAAAAAATGGTTTCACATTGTTCTAAGACACTACAAAGTAGGGTATCTCTGACTATGCTTCTTAAGAGACATATTTCTTGTGGAGAAGAAAGTTTGTGTGCTCAAGATCATAATGCCAATAAGATAAGGTCTTTGGTTAAGAGGAAACAACAAGATCATAAGATTTTTCTATATATTTATGAAGGAGCTATTATTCAAGGTCAAAATAGGTGTTTCTAAATGGCAAAATGAGATTGATGAAATTTCAAGAAGAGTTTCATGATCATAAAGGTCAAAATTCATGGTATAGGAATTTTAGGTTCCCAAAGGTATGTGATCTAAAGTCTTGGTACAAAAGTGTGTGATGGTTATCTTCAGGTGTGCAAGAAGTTTCAAGAGTGTACGTTGACTGGAAGGTACTATGTTGACCTTATTTGTTTTAAGATTATAGGGTTTTGGGCTCAACTAAAAAAGTGGTTTACTTTATGATTTGAGGTCTAATGATTCTTAATATATTGAATGTGACGAATGGGTCATCAAATTAAGCTTCATAGAGGTCTGAAGGTTTGTGGATTTCAATTTATTTAAGTTTTTATCAAGATGGAGGCCTAATTAGTTAGTAGGTCTGTGAAGGAAATATTTTTCATAGAATGAGCTAGTGTTTTTATAATTGGTGTGATTGAGGGGGAATATGAGATTTATCCAAATATTAAGTTCTAGGTCTTAATGGTGTGTCTAAACAAAGTTGTGAGCTTTGTAATTTCTAGATATGGCTACAAGGAGTCTAAATAGGCCTAGTGAGAAGAAGATTACTTTGTGTTCAGTGTCTCAAAAATATCAAGGCATGAGTTTTTCAAGGATATTTTTTAGGTTATTTGAGATCATGTGTCTTATTTTGTGAGTGGCATGAAGTTAAATTGGTAGTCCTTGATGTAGTTTGAGAGAAGAGGCTAGTAAGCCTATGTGGTGATTCTTCATGGTGTATGAAGATCTGAAGATGCTCAAGATATGAAATGGATCAAATATCTTAGGGGAGATTACTATGAATTTATTTTTGGTGAGTTCCATTAGATTTCAATGTTTTGTGTGTTGTTTCTTCATTGGTTTTAATGCTTGGTTGAAAAGAGTGTTAGCATATGGTAAGAGGAAGTTGTCAAGGCAAAGAAGAGGTACGTTCAAGGTAATGAGGAGTTTTTATCATATTTACAAGGTTATCCTCTCCTATTTTTGGTATTTTTAGGTCCTTATAATCAGTTGGTGCCCACTTTATCATTGTGTCAAAGGGGGAGAAGATTCTTATTATGAGAGTGCTTGAATAGAGAGAAGGAAGGTGAGTTATATGTTGTTTCATGATGGGTGTTGACATCAATGAAAAATGGGAATATTTTTGGAGAGTTTTAAATGATGTTATGGTGATGTTATGAAGGTGTCCACATGAGTGGTGAAGTTCCTTGATAGTGTATGTGATAATGACAAAGTGTGCAATCTGCTTGTCATAGTATGTTTAAAGAAGGCTTGGTTGATCTTTAGAGTTTTCATGGTTAAGGATGTTTATGGATAATTATGGTGATTTAAGGATATGAAATTGGTATTATCAAAGGTAAATGATGCATTGGGTGTTTGTGAGCATACGTGAAATTCAGCTGGTAGTCCATAGTTTTCATCTAGACATTTTGGGTCCAATGGTAGAAAATATGAGTAAGCCATTTGTTGACATCACTATTGCCACAAGTTTTTGAGTCAAGGGGATTTGGTAATATGGTTAAGATCAAAATTTTTCCTATTTTATATGAACTAAATTTTAGTTCATGCCATGAAGTGTGATAAAATATATGCAAGTGCAAAGTTGGGCTCCCAAGCAATTTGATAATGTTTTCCCATACTTATCCAAATTTGCATGTTTCAAGAAAGAGTCAAGTAAGTATTTTTGTGATGGAATATCTTTCATGTGTGTGTAGACACCTAAAATTGGCCACCAATAACCTCTAAACTAGGATTTTAGCTAATTTCCACTTAAAATACACAATTTGACCTAAAAAAACTAAAGTCCATTAAATGAGTTGAAATTGACATATTCAAGTGCCAATTTTGGATAGGGTATCACTAAATGGGCTAATGAAATTTATGGGCCAACTAATTTTGATTTGATCATTTTGAGCTAAAATTCCAATTTTACACCTAGGTGCTCTAGATTTCTCTTTCCTATCAAATCTCTTGCATGAGAGACGTGCCTTTATTATTTTTTGTTGATAACATCCTAAAATGGAATAATAGATCCAACACATCTGACATTACCTTCCAATTCCATTCCAATCAATTTTTTGACCAATAACAAGAAATTTTGATCAATTTGAGTAATTTGTGCACAAAGTGATTAAATATGCTTAAGAGATAATTAATCCAAGTTAGATCCTAATTGAGAATTCCATGGAAACCTGTTGAATAATTTGTTTTGGAAATGAATATTAGATATTTACATCATCAGGTGACCTCATTTCTTAGGAAGACATCCCTAGGCCATAAATGCTACAAATATCAAGATTCATGCCTCCCATGTGTCATCAATACCTTCCATGATGCCCTCCATACCTTTTAATTTCCCCTTCTTATAATGTCATAATGAAGATAATTATAAACTTAATTCTAAAAATTTAATTACTCCTCAACCACACATCTCAATCTCAGGATGGATAGTTCATGTTGATTTTAGACATGTAAAAAAATCTATAAATAAGAGGCTTACCACACGAATTTTAAGCATGATTATGTAAACTTATAATGCCAAATTGGTTCCAAAAGTTTCAATAAACTAGTGTTATCATTCCAAATTGATTACAATCGAAGCCACAAGCCAAAGGTACCAAGGAGAGATGGAGGTAGCCACGCTTGCATTACCAAGGACTTCATGAGCACAAGCCGAGCAAGCCATCACTACAAAGGTATTTGGAGAATCCAAGAAAGGTGAAAGAATTCTTGTGTTTTATTCCTTACGTTTTACTTATGTTTGTCATTTTTTTTTGTTAACTAAGCTCTCCCTAGTGTTTAGGCCTAGAGATGTTATGCTATTTAGTGTATTTATTTTATTTTATTTTATTTTCATTTTAGAACTAACACCATACTAACCATCCTCTCTTGAGTCAAATTATTAGATTACATAATGGCATGCCCTGTGGGACTAGACACATCTCACACCTAATGAAGATCATTTTACATCTTTAAAATATTTATTTGGGCCCTTAAAACTCTTGCAAATTGATTTTTAACTTTATTTTTCCATTTTTGTTTGCCACAATTTTACACAAGAACTAATGTTGTTAAGACTGACATCGATTGCATATCTTTACTGATGTTAGTTAGTAAAACTTGTGATCTAGGAATTTGACTCAAGAGAGGATGGTTAGTATGGTGTTAGTTGCAAAATGAAAATAAAATGAAAGAAACACACTAATAGCATAACATCTCTAGGCCTAGACACCAGGGAGAGATTAGTTAATAAAATAAAATGGAAAACACAACTAAAAATCAAGGAATGAAAACATAATAATTCCTTCACCTTCCTTGGATGCTTCCAATGCCTTTGTAGTGGTGGCTTGCTTGGCTTGTGATTATGAATTCCTTGGCAATGGAAGCTTGGCTGCCTCCATCTCTCCTTGGCACTTTTGGCTTATAGCTTGGCTTGGCTTGGAATAAATTTGGCATGGTAACACTAGTTTGTTGAAGATTTTGGAACCAATTTTAAATTATAACTTTGCATCAAAAAATCTTAGAAATGATGTTGTGAGGCCTCTTATTTATAAATTTTTGGATTTGATTAGAACCAACCTCAATCGTCCATATCAAGATTGAGATGTGTGGTTGAGGATTAATTCTATTTTTGGAATTAATTTTGTCATTATCCTCATCATGACATTGTAATAAGGGTAAATTAAGAGGCATGGAGGGCATCATGGAAGGAATTGATGAGGCATGGGAGGTATGAATCCTGATATTTGTGGCCTAGGGATGTCTTCTCATGAAATGAGGTCACTTGATGATGTAGATATTCAATATTCATTTTCAAAAATAAGTATTTAACAAGTTTTCATGTAACTTTTTATTAGGCCTTGATATGGATTAATTAGCTCTTAAGCATGATTAAGCACAATGTGCACAAATTACCGAAATTGATCAGAATGCGTTGTTATTGGTCTAAAATTTGACTGGATTGGAATTAGAAGTCATTGTTAGATGCATTAGATGCATATTCCCATTTTGGATGTTTCTAATAACAAATAACAAAGGCATAAGTATTGTGCAAAATATTTGATAGGGAAGAGCAATCTAGAGTACTAAGGTGCAAATTTGGAATTATGATTCAAAATGATCTGATCAAAGTTACTTAGCCCATAAATTGCATTGACCCATTTATGGATACCCTAGCCAAAATCAACATTTGAATATGTCATTTTTACATCACTTATCATGTTTTAGTGTTTTTAAGCCAGATTATGCATTTTGTGTGGAAATTAGCAAAACGCCTGATTAGGGGTTATCAGTGGCTAGATTTACGTGTCTATAATTTGCCCTTATTTGGGAAAGCATTGTAAGCTATAAACATAGTAACATCTTCTCAAATATTTAAAAATGTCTTTTATTCCTATAACTACAATGATGATAAACTAAATGTATGATGCCCTTTCGAGGGAATGGTTGACACAAGCAGATCAGTAAACAATCCCTCGATAAGAAGAAAAATAAGAGGACCAAAGAAAGGAAAGATGATGGGGTGAAAACACAATGATATTGAAAAATTACTCAAAATCATTGAGAATGAAAGTAGGATGATGTGTAATGATTTTCCCATAGGTGGTTATAAGCATTGTACCATGATAGTGGTAATGTGGTATGATAACACAATGATTTTCCCAAAGGCAGTTATAATCATTGAGAAGATGGAGTTGCCCCTGTTAAGATAGAAAAAAAAGATAACATCATGCCCCTGTATGGGTAGAAAAAGTAAAGTGGTGACAACACAATGATTTACCCAAAGGTGGTTATAATCATTGAGAAATGTATGTGGGATGGGGTGTAATGATTTGTCCATAGGTAGTTATAATCATTAGACCCTGATTATGGCAAACTTGATAAACTTGGTTGAGGATGATGATAAATTGTAATGATGAATTAGAACAACCTACTAGTATGGAGATGCTCATCCAAACTAAAAAAGGTTGAAATTATTTTTTGTTTAATTACTCTGTTTGCGATATGATTAGGATAGAATCAGGATGTTAGTGTTGAAGAGATGCTACCATTGTTGAATAGACTTCTTGAAATTTAAGTTTGTTGTAGCATGTGATGGTAGGCTTTATGATAGAACACCATAAAGAATTGGCCAAAATATGCATAAGGACTAACTCCCACAATCTAATAGTCAATAAAAAATAATGCACCAATGATAGAAACCATGATGAAAATGTAAACATATGAATATGGATGGATTCAAGTATAAGTGTGGACAAAGAATCACCCAATGAACACATATAAACTAAATCAAGGAAATAGTGCTGAAAGCAAACAAATAAAATAAGTAGAAATAAATAAACAAACAACGTAATAAAAATTCTACAAATATTACTCTTAGAAAATAGGTGAAAAATTAACAAACAAATAAAATGGGGGAATAGAATAAAAGTAAGAGGTGTCCAAGTTATCTCCATATGCACTAGGCAAGTGGACAATCCCTACATAGTTGTATGGATGTAATATACAATAAAAAAATTCAAGCCAAATGTAGTTCTTCTAGGGAATGGAAAGAATGTGATAACTAAGGAAAACAAATAGAATGGATGTGATAGAAGAATAAGAATGGTCTTGTAAAATGGAAAGTACATGAGAGAAAAAGGCCAAAAAGGATGGGGAAACTAAATGACAAGTGATTTGCTTATAACTTAGTAAGGTTTCCTATAATTTTTAAGGAAAAGAAGTGGTCAATATATTTTTTCTTTTCTAACAATTTTTCAAATGTTTTTGGAATTGTTTTAGAGTGTCTTAACTCAATTAAAAATGACAAGAAACTAAATGGTTAAAGCTCTCAAAATGATGATAACATTTAAATGAAGGTTGATCATAAAATAATGAGATCATGGCTTAGGTTTCTCACAAAATGGAAAGAGCGTTCGAACTTAGGTTGCTCACAAATCGATGAGAGCATGGGGAAAATGGTGACTGAGCTGATCTCAATAAGCATTGAGCACTACCTACATAATCCCAAAGTAGGACCTTAAGTTACTATAGTTTTGCCCTTTCATTGGAGTTATTTGACTAGTGTGGTGACTAATAAGCATAGTTGGTAAAAAGGCACATCATGGCATAGGAAGTGGCAAGTTGGTAGTTCAAAGCTTAAGGTTGCCCCTAATTTGCCCATAGGTAGTTATAATTAGGACATAACGACATAGGTAAATTTTACTAATTTACCCAAAGGTGGTTATAATTAGTAGTAAGATTGGTGATAAAAAAGGACTAACAAATGAAGGATACAACTATCGAAAATTCTATCACACTATCCCAAAATATGCTCCCTATCTAAAGTACTTGAACTAACTAATGAACTAATCAGATACCTCAATGCTAAAATTGTGTAATGAATGGAAAAAACCAAGATCAAATGGGCTAGTATTTAGAACATATTGAGTTAGTAAAATGGAAGTAGAAAGTGGATATGGGGAAGAGGATAGATAAGGATGGTATTTATATAAATAAGAGCAGTGACAAAATAACATAACAAAAATAGTCCTTATAAACAATACACCTTAGCACTCAAGCATAGTACTACTTGAGATGATTAATATTCATTAGATTAGGAAGTTCCTCTCCATCTAGTGTGGTGAGCCTTTATGTCCTTGATCCATAATATGTAGTGATGATGAAAGGCCTTATCTAGTTTGGTTTGAATTTCCCTTTATGCTTTCTCTCATATGTGTTATTCTTTTGGTTTTATTTAAGTACAAGATCATCAAGTTCAAATGTTTTATACTTAACATGCCAATTATAGTGACCTTTGAATCAATTTTGATATGCTTGAAGATTATTGAGTGCGGTCATGCATTTCTCATCAAGAAGATCTAGTTCTTATAGGAAAGCTACTCAATAATCATGATAATCTAGGACATGATTGAAAGAGATGCATAGTGAAGGTAATTTGACCTCAATGGGAAGGATGGATTCGGTACCATAAATAAGTATGGAGTGGATCCTATGGGGTTATGATGATTGGTATGGTATGCCCAAATGGCATGGAATATCTAGAGGTGCCAATCATGATCAACATCATTGACAATATTTTTGAGAAAGCTGATAATGGTTTTGTTGGATGCCTTAGCTTAGCCATTACCTTGAGGGTAATATGTTGTAAAAAATGTTTCATGATGTTATATTCAATACACAATTGATCTACATATTGTTCTTGAATGATCCTCCATTATCAGATATAATGTTAGAGGGGATACCATAGTGGAAAATGAGATGGTTATAGATGAATTTGGAAATTTTCTTTCTAGTCATGTAAGTGAGGGGTATAGCTTCAACCCACTTAGTGAAATACTCAGTGGTAGTAAGGATATGTTTATGGCCGTTAGATAAAGTGGGGTTAATATTCCCAATGAGTTCAAGCCCCCATGTAGAAAATGGCCATGGTATCAATATTAGTTTTAGAGTTTTTATTGGGGCATGAATCAGATTAGCATGCCTTTGACATTTGTCACACTTATTTACATATGCATTGGAATTTGTATCTATTATGGGCTAGTAATAAAAAGTACATAAGATATTTTTGGAAAGGACTTCCCCACTAAAATGTGATCCACATATTCCTTTGTGAACTTCTCTTAATTCTAATGTAGACTCTACCAAAGTTAAATAATAAAGCAGAGTTCCATCAAAACTATGGTGATAAAGGGTAGATCCAAGTAGAGTATAATGAGTGGAATGATGAATGAAGGCTTTGGTTTGTTTTTGATAGAGGTTAGGTGGTATAACTTGTTCATGAAGGTAGTTGTAAAGGTTTGAGTACTAGATAGAATTAGGAGCAACAATATCACAAATCAGAGCAACAGTTGAAGGTTCATGAGCTAGTTCTGACAAATTCTTGATGAGGAAATGATACTCTCTAGCTTTATCTATTTGTCAAATAGTAGCCATGTCATCTTTAGTTCTGTTACTATCCCTTGATATGTGCTCAAATTGAATATTGGTAATTTTTTACTTAAGAGTGTCGACCATGGATTTATATGGAACTAGCTTGTCATCTTTGATATAAAAATGATCTATGACCTAACTAATGATTAATTGAGAATCACCATAAACTTGAAGGTGAGATATATTCCAATGCACTTTTTGTGAAAGTCTTGCAACAAGTGCTTCATACTCGACCATGTTTTTTGTACAAGGAAAGTTGATTCTGAATGATTTAGGGATTAAATCCCCCTATGGTGTAATAAATAATAGGCCTACCCCTGATCCATGTGCATGGAATGAACCATCAAAATATAACTTCTAGGGCTACTCTTCTAGGGGTGTGTCAATGATGGTCATTATTTATTCATTAGGAAATTGTAATGTGAGTGGTTGTGTGTCTATAAGAGGTGTTGTAGTAAGTTGATCTACAAGAACTTGTCCTTTGATTGCCTTCTAATTGACATACTCTATGTCAAACTCACTGAGAAGCATGATTCATTTAGCCATTCTATCTTGCAAAGATATTTTATATAGTATATACTTGAATGGATCTACTTTTGAAATGACCATGATTTTATTATGCAACATATAATGGCACAATTTATGAGCTACAAAAACCATGGCTAGACAAGCTTTTTCAACAAGTGCATAGTTATGTTGATATGTAACCAAGGTACGGCTTAGGTACTATATAGCATGCTCTTTTCCATTATAATCATGTTGAGCAAAGAGTACCCCTAGAGCATGGCCAATAGCTGATAAGTATAACAAAAATGGATTTCCTAGCATAAGAGGTAATAAAATAGGCATATTGATAAGATAATCTTTGATCTATTGAAAAGATATTTGGCAATGATCATCCCAGTGAAATGCAACTTCTTTCTTCAAAAGGTGTGTAAATGGATGGCACTTATCTACTAATTAAGAGATGAAAAATTAGATTGACTGGATCTTACCTTGTAAACTATAAAGTTGCTTTAAATTGGTTGGTGGTGGCATCTCAATTATAGCATGGACTTTCGTTAGATCAAATTAATAACTCTACAAGACATGATGAAGACAAGTAATTTTCTTGAAGTTACACTAAACACACATTTATTTGGATTTAGTTTGACTTTTTACTCTCATAGTCTTTCAAATATCTTATGCAACATTGTTAGATGGTCGACCTTGGTTTTGGATTTTCTTAATATGTCATAGACATAGTCTTCAATAATATCATGCATCATATCATGGAATATGATAGTCATGGCCCTTTTATATGTAGCTTCAACATTATTAAGACCAAATGGCATCACCTAATAACAAAATGTTCCCCATAGAGTGGTGAACATTATTTTATGTTGATCTTCTAGTGTTATTTTGATCTGATTATATCCTAAAAATCCATCTATGAGTGAAAGCATTTCATAACCTATCATGGATTCGATGATCATGTCAATATTAGGCAAGGTAAAATCATCTTTAAGACAAGCTTTATTGATGTCTAAAAAAATAGTACAAATTCTAATCCCTTCAAGTTTTTTACTAATAGGTATAACATTAGAGATCCATTCAGAGTAGTCAATGGATCAGATACATCCTACTTCTAAGATTTTTTCCAACTCTTTCTTTACCAATATAAAAATACAAGGATTCATCTTACGTAGCTTTTGTTTTACTAGTTTCATGTCAGGATTAACCACAAGGTGGTGTAGAACAAAGGCAAGATCTAAACCTAGCATGTCAGAATAGGCCCATGCAAAAATATCCACAAACTCTCTCAACATAGTTGCAAATATATCACATTCCTCCTTAGTGAGGGATGCACCTAATTTTATCCATTTCAAGTCTGATAGAGTCTTGATATTTACCTCTATTATATCTTCAACTAGAAGGGGCGAACCATTTTCTAGGATAGTAGGAAATGACTTGAACTATTGGATTATATTAGGGTCCTCTATTAAGACTTTCTTTTCAATTTCTCCTAGGCATGATGAATATGAATTCCCTAATGGGAGATCTAGCCATGTGACAAAAATAGTTAGAAATGCTTCAAGAATTTGATCAAATGCTTGTTGCTACTCAAAGTTGAACTCTGATCCATAGGAAAGTTCATTGTTGGTGGTCTTCTAGTATAAATTCAAAGAAGAATTAACACCCTCATCTAATGGTGCCTAAAATAGGTTTTCACCACTAGACTAGCCTTTATCTTTACTTTTTCCTTGGTCAAAAAGCACCTCAAAGAGGTTTTCACTTTGGGACCTCAATGTTTTACTCATTTGTTTTTGGCTAAGGGTATTCACTCAGTCTTCAAAATAGGATACAAGATCCAATGTGATTGAGAATTTTGATTTGTGATCTCCCAATGAAACATTGTCCCTAAGGCCTAAAAAATCATTGAATGCCACATCATTATGGACCTCATCAATTGGTAGACTAGATTATTGTTGGTCCCAATCTATCAGTTGGGATAATATAAAAGTAATGGATTGAAATGAATGGCTAGGGTAAGGGTAAAAATGGATTTATTATCAAACAAGTTGGTTTCAACTGAGTTATCAAAGGTAAGGCTATGATCAAACTCTGTTTCACTGTCAACATCATCATCACTAGTCACTGGTGATGGAGTTTGAATAAGATATGTGGGGTCACCCCCAGGTGGTTTAAATCCAAGTCCATAAGGTCTTTCATACTTAGTCATGGAAATTGGCTCGATGGTCCCTTTCTAATTCAGTCTGAGGCCTCTTCCTTCATAATTGTGACACTCTATTATCTTATTAGGAATAGGATACTTTGCACTTTTATAACAATTAGCTTGGTTTTCATTGTATAACCATGATTTATCTCCTTTAAGAGGTTTAGGTTTGAGGCTATATGTTGGTACAAATGTGATAGGTCCCTTATCTTTATTCTTTTGTTGCCAATGCATATGTGAGATGACTTTAGGTCACCCAAAGGTTTTTGGATTCTAAGGAAGATTGGAAATATTAAATGTATCATGAGTCACATACTCTCCTGATCCATTATCTTAAATGGTGAAATGCTTAGAAGCTTCAAGAGGTGGCATGTGGGAAAAGGAATCCAAGGTATTAAGATCTATGAAAATATTTGGTGAAGAAGTAATAAGTATAGCTTTTCCTTTATCCTACTTAGAATTTGGATTCATACCATATTGATAATTATAGATTGGAAATTTAGCCTCAAGATGCTTGAAATGCTCATATGGATGTAAATCTCCTAAAATATTCACTTCCATCCCTGAGTGGGAAAACTTGATACATTACTACAATGTTGATTGGATTACATGAATCTCATGTAACCAAGGCTTGCCTAGAAGCATGTTGTATGATAATTCAAGATCCAACACATGGAAAAGTGTATCATGGGTTAAAGGCCCAATGGTAATTGTAAAACTAATGGTGCCTTGTGATTCTCTTTCATGATTATCATAGGATTTGATAGTTATTATTTCTGGCTAGAGATCTACCATTGTGTACCCAAGAAGTTTGATGAGCTTTAGAGACACTATGTTGAGGCTAGATCCATTGTTGAGAAGGACACATTTCAATTTATGCCATCTTATACAAAATTCTATGTATAATGGGTTGTTATGGAGTAGGCCAAGAGAAGACATATCACTTTGGTTGAATGTGACTTGCTGGGATGGAACCAGGTGTCCAACTAAAGCTTGAAATTTATCATGGGATATGTCACTAGCAATAGTGAATTGGGTTAAAAACTCATTCAAGATGTATTTATGTATTATTGACATTCATAATAAGTATAAAATAGAAATTTGTGTGGGTGTCTTTTGTAATTGTTCCACAATATCAAACTTCTTATCTTGGTTAGTAGTGAATGGTTTATTCTGAGGCTAAATGGTTAGTTACATGATAGGAAAAGTGGCAGATGGTTGTGGGCTTGGGATAGTAATATTTGACCTCTAAGTTATGATTACATAATTAGGATTAAATATTGGACCATTGTTGCTAACTAATGTTAGGAATGGTGTGGGACCAAATAGGATAAGTCTCAGTTGCTGGTGCACTTGCATGTGGTCACATGGTAATAATGAGTTATCAGTATAATATCCAAAAGAGGAAGTCCTAGTTTGTTAGTTTGCTTGTATGCACTCCTAGGTCAAATAAATATTATCCATGTGATTTGGATAAATATTATTGTTTAGAAATGGTTTAGGCTGATTAGTACTTAGTCTAGGATTAATAGATATGGTATTAATGTTACCCCCTGTAATATGACCTACAACCCTATTGTAGTCATGTGTAATTTCATGGTAAGTTTGTTGGTTTTTACCATTATAACCTTGGTTTTGTCCATTATTCTATTATTGTGGGTTTAGCTATTGATTTTGTTGGGTATGTTGCCTCGACCTTGGATTTTGATACTATTGATGTTGTTGCTGCACTAGCTGTTGTTATTGATATTGATTTTTATGTCAATGAAATGAGTTTTGATAGATCCAAAGAGTTTGATTAGAAGTGGAAACACCATTATCCAATTTTATCTCCCCATTCTCTAACATATTCTAAATTAAATGCTTGATTTGGACACATCTTTGTAGATTATGCCCATTGACCAGATGATAGTCACAAAATTCATTTTCATGGTACCAATTAGGATAAGGAATACCTTATAGATAATGCTTTAGTATAGGCCAACTAATCAAGTTAGTGGCAACAAGCTTATGAAATACAAATTCAATAGGCTCTCCTAGGTCACTAAAGACATGATGTGTAGGCACAATTTTTCTAGGAAGAAGGGTTTGGAATGGTAAAGGCTATTGTATTTATTATGCAAGTTTTGGTTATTGTGCTTGCAGCATTAGTTAGAGAGGTTTTTGGGTAGGAGTAATCTAAAAGGGTGGTGTAGATGATGTCTACATAGTTTAGACATGACAAGATTCAATTACTCCATTTCCCACAACATTCTTATTGCAGTTGAATTACTTTGGTCTTTTGTGGTTATTGGCCTATATCAATTGTGATACTAGTGATTGAATGGGATGTTGGTAATTTCCCTAATTTTTACCTTTATTTTGATTAGTTTAATTAATCTTGATGACTCTTTTTATTGATAAGTTCCCTCTTGATCAATAAACCTTTATCAATGATATCCTTAAACATATGTGCACATTACAGTTCTAGATGATAGGCTATCTCACTATAAAAAATTTTGGTAAACACAACAACTAATTATTTATCTAGTAAACTATGGGTGAAATTACTTGCAAGGGCTCTTCATTATTGTAAATAACTTACAAATCTCTCCCCAACTTTTTTCTTTGCTTATGTCAGGTCCACTAATGAAATCTCATGCTCAAGATTATAGGAAAAATGATGCACAAACTTATAAGAAAGATCATCAAAATATGCTACTAAGTTCTTGGGAAACTTTAAAAACCACTCTAAGGCTTTTCCAACCAATCTCATTAGAAACAATAGCAAAAATTATATATCACTATATGCCACTAGTCAACATGTCACAAAGAATTCAATCAAATGAGCCTTAGGGTCACCTTTCCCTTTGTATTTATCAAATTTGGGTGGTTCATATCTAGGAGGAAATAGTATCTATAAATACTCCATGTTGAATAGATAGGAACACACATCATCCAATTTTAACTTTTTAGTCTTCTTCCTAGCTTGAATGGTAACAATTACATCCTTCATTTGTTGTAATTATTGGGATAAGAAACTAGAAGGAATATTAGTTTGAGGGAGAATATTGGTTTGGATAGATGATTGGGAGGTCATTAGTGGGACACCTTGACTAGGGTATGATGGAAATATCTATTGGAGTACATTGGTTTGGTTGGGGAATGGACCAAGAATATGCATACATGGATTAGGATGTACTTGAAATTGCACATTTGGTTGTGTGATATTCTAGTTTGGGTTGGTGATAAAGGTTTGACTTGGAGGATTTTGTGGTTGGGATGGAGGGATATAACTATATTATGCCTATTGTGGTTGAAAAGGGACATGTTACTAACTAATTAAACCTTGTTATTGAGTGGGAACTTGTGGACCAAGTCCTTGTCTCTAGATTTGTGGCACATTTTGAACCAATAGTTGTCTAGTAGGTATCTAAGAAACATGGGGACATCCTTATTGCACAAATCCCTAAGAGAAAGTGAAAATGGGTTTAGATTCAACATCTATCATTGACCAATATTTGCACATTATTGACTAGTCATCACTTGGTTTTAGATTGGTATATTAGTCTATGACTAAAGAGGTACGCTCATCATTACTTGGCAAGCTGGAATATTTGTTGCCCCTAATTGAGGTGGAAATGTATTTTTATTCTATTTTATTAATACAATATATTATCCATATTATTTTTGAATACTACTTGCTACTTATTTATGAGGAGGATTCATCACATTTTATCATTGAGGCATGACATTAGCCATTAATTGGTTATCTAATCTTGTGGGTTTTACACTTGAGGAAGTAGTCGATTGAGGTTGGGGTGCATATTCCCCTACTCCCTGGTATGATGACCTATTCATAAGATTAACTATAGGCACATGTTGTTGGTTATTTTTTTACACATTATCTACTACCTTTGGCTCACTATTTAGTGTAGAGGTCAAAGATACCTCTTCAATAATGGGCATATGCATCAAGTTATCTATTGAAATAGTTTATAAAAATGGGTGAGAATTTGTAATCTCTTGTCCATTTAACTCTATAAATACTCCTACTAAAGGAACTATGTCAATGAGAGGCTTACTTACCATGTTCATCTAATTGAAATCATGTGCTAGATTTAGGTAGGTTTGATATGCTATCTTCATTTGGTTAAATTTATCTTCCATGATGTTTTTGCCTCGATCAGATATATTAGGATCTTTGTACGTTATTTGGACTAGATCCATAGGTTTTCTAGAAGAAGCATGCTGATCATATATGATATTATGGGGCACTCTTACTAAACTTGGTAAATTTTCATGGGGGAAATCTGCTATAAACTTAGCCCCTACCTCTATGGCTCTAACCAAAATATCATCTTTGTTATCTAAAAAATTTCAAACAAAAATAGATCATATGTGGAAGACATATTAGTAGAATATGACTATTGAAGAACTGGCTCATCTACCATGGGTATTGTAGCTAGGTATTGCACAGTTTGTTCTTGGTCCTATTATGTGTAAGGTGTGTGTTAACCAAATAATTAACTAATAGATATTGTTTTTGTGCCCCTAATTAAGTATTATAAGAGGGATAAGAATCCATCTCATAAGCAATACTATCTGCATAGGGGTCTTGTAACATTTCTTCCTGTGAAACTACATTACTAATCCCTAGATTGTACACAAGTCCACTATAAGTGTAGGAATACATGTTGGGATCCATAGTCAATGATTTCTAATAAAAGGTCAAATATTTATACCAAATCTAAAAAGGATAATGTATAAAATAGATGATGTTCCAACTTGGTCTAGATTTGTCAAAATGATCAAAAGGTTTATGCAAAGATTTGTGAGGAAACAAGCTAGCGTGAAGTATTTAACATTTCACTATTCACATAAAGATAAGTAAATAAATGGTCCTAAAAATCAAAATGCTAAACTCTAATTTTGAAGTGTTTTAAATCAGTCTAATCTAGGAATTTAAAAGTTTCTAGGTCTTTTGGCCAAATGCATCATGAAAAGCTAGGCTCAAACAAGGCACGTGCTACGACTCTTGGCCAAATAGTGTCAAAATATAGACTTTGAAATAGATGAAAGTTTTAATCTAATGGATTTGAGAAGCTTCTAAAAACCACTAGGCATTTGATTCTTGGACACAAAATTGATCAACTAGGTATAAGGTAAGAAAAAAAAGGCACCTTAGCAATAGTTTACTTTCTCACAAAAATGGTATAAAATTGGGCTCTTTTGACAAACAAGTTAGACAAAAGGGATTACTATAACTGTGATTTAGATAAAGGATCACAAAAAGTATACTCAGATTGATCTAAAAATTGAGGAACAAATTTGGAAATCTATGCAAGAGGATCTATGAAACAATATTCAAAATGTTTTGGGTAGCGTAATGATGCTATACTACCTAGAAAGGTGTGATAAAAAAGTTTGTTTCAAAAAATATCTAAGGCAAAGATGTTTTCTCAAAATATTTATAGCATAACACTACCTTCCTTGACTCAAAATGTGGTGGTGCATAGACTCAAAGTGCAAGTTTTTAGCACAAATGGCTTAATTCTATTAAGTGATGATAATGATTATGAGTCTTAAACAACCTTCAACCCAAATTGGAAATTAAACCTAAGTTCCCTCAAGTTTAGTGTAAATGGTGAACCCACTTAACACATCAACCCTATGAACTTGTAAAGGTGTAATTATAAATTTGGATTATAAGTGAAGGACTTTAAATAATGTTGGTAAAGGTCTATACTCAATTGAGTAGCATAACTATGCCGAAGTGGATGATATGAATCTCAAGCTTTTGATGAACTTTTGAACAAGAAAAATTGATGATCTCATGCATGCAGCATAACGCCTCTTTGTTCAAAGGAAAATTTGGACTATGTATTTCAGTTGGATTGTTTATTTACACTAAGTATTGACTCCAAACAAGACTTTAAACTAAGACAAGACCAACTAATTAATCACCCTTAAATCCTAAACTAACAAGTTTGCTTGGTATTATTGGAATTTATCAATATACATCATTTGAGAGGATTTTAAGTGTCCATCCAAAATTAAATGTGCATTATATAATAAGTTTTTTACAACCCCCTTTCTCTCAAATGATAGTACTGTGACATGGACCTTGAGGCACACCTTACACCAACAATACTTCCACAATAAGTGGGGATTTGTCTAAGATTTAACAAGTTTCTAAATGATATAAAGGAATTAATTTCACAATGAGTTTCATGCCAAACAATGTAAAATAAATGCATGTATTTTGGGCCTGTATCACTTGGCTTGTTGAAAATAGGTCTAGTCCTTTATACAACCACTACATCCTACTATTCGCTCAGTGTATTGTGATGTCTAAAGTGCCACTAAATCTCGTGTGTAACTCCAAAGGAGCCAAATGAAGGAAAGTTAGGAGATGAAACCTTGGGTCAAATCTTTCCTAAAGAACTTTTGGGAGGTGATGAAGTCCCTCTCTCAAGCCAAGATGAATAAATAAATAAACCATGGAAGTAAAAAGACTTTAGGGTCATTTTTAAGGTCACGCAAAATTTGAGGAGTTTTTGGGGAGTGCCTTAAATGAATTTATTTCCAAGCCTTGGACTAGGCTACTTTCAATAGGAATGGTGCTTTTGATTCCAAGGTTTCCCTATAGGGGACAAATGGAAGAGCATACATGCAACATTCCTCTTTTTGCCAAACAAAAATTAGATCAAACAACTATTGAAGACAAAAATGACAAGTGTGTTCAATTTTAAACCCAAAATGAAAGATTTGGTGGTGTTCATTTGACCCCTTGGTTTTAGTTTCAAACATTGAAAACATTCACCAAAACATCTAAATTCTTTGTTAAACACCAAAAAAACAAGGTTCCTAATTGTTTTTTAAGCATGCAAAGGTGATTTAAACATGTTTTGAATAAATATTAAGCTTGGTCATATAGAAAAATTGTTAACATGTCCTTTATATTTGAAGCTATTTTTATCTTGAAATAATTAAGTTTGAAAAAGTATCTCTTGGGTCTATGTTTTGAAAAAAACATAGTGATCGGCATCGATTATTACCACTGATGTTAGTTAATCTATTTAAATTATATCTAACCAATGTCAATTTTACTAACTGATGTTAGTTAAGTAGGTAACTGATGTTAGTATTACTTACCCATGTCAGTTACTGTGTAAAACCATGGCAAGCAAAAATGGAAAAATAAAGTTAGAAAATAAATTTGCAAGAGTTTTAAATGTTCAAATAAATATTTTAGAGTTACAAGATGATATTATTCATGATTAGGATGCATCTAGTCCCATTGGGTGTGCCATTATGTGATTTAGGAATTTGACTCAAGAGAAGATGCTTAGTATGGTGTTAGTTCCAAAATGAAAAAAAATGAAAGAAACACACTAATATCATAACATCTCTAGGCCTAGACACTAGGGAGAGCTTAGTTAACAAAAGAAAATGACAAACACAACTAAAATTCAAGGAATGAAAACATAATAATTCTTTCACCTTCCTTGGATGCTCCAAATTCCTCTGTAGTGGTGGCTTGATCAGTTTGTGCTCATGAAATCCTTGGCAATGGAAGCTTGGATACCTCCATCTCTCCTTGGCACCTTGTCTTGTGGCTTGGCTTGGATTGGAATCAATTTAGCATGATAACACTAGTTTCTTGAAGCTTTTGGAATCAATTTGTCATTATAAATTTTCATCAAGAAAGCTTAGAAATGATGTTGTGAGGCCTTCTATTTATAAATTTTTGGATTTGATCAGAACCAACCTCAACTGTCCATCTCAAGATTGAGATGTGTGGTTAAGGATTAATTTAATTTTTGGAATTAAGTTTGTTATTATCCTCATCATGACATTGGATTAAGGGGGAATTAAGAGGCATAGAGGGCATCATGGAAGGCATTTATAAGGCATAAGAGGCATGAATCCTAATATTTATGGCATTTATGGCCTAGGGATGTCTTCCCAAGAAATGAGGTCACTTGATGATGCAGATATTCAATATTCATTTCCAAAAATATGTATTCAACAAGTTTTCATGGAATTTCTGATTAGGCCTTGATATGGGTTAATTAGTTCTTAAGCATGATTAAGCACATTGTGCATAAATTACCCAAATTGATAAAAATGCCTTGTTATTGGTCCAAAATTTGACTAGATTGGAATTGGAAGTTGTTTTTAGATGAATTGGATGCATATTCCCATTTATGATGTTTTCAAAAATAATTAACAAAGTCACAAGTCTTATGCAAAAGATTTGATAGGGAAGAACAATCCAAAGCACCTAGGTGTAAATTTGTCATTTTGACTCAAAATGATCTAATTAAAGTTAGCTGGTCCATAAATTGCGTTGACCCATTTAGGGATAACCTGGCCAAAATTGGCAATTGAATTGTTAGTTTCACATCATTTAGAGTGTTTTAGTGTTTTTAGGACAAATTGGGTGTTTTGGGTGGAAATTAGCCAAAACCTTGATTGGGGGTTTTTTGTGGCCAAATTTAGGTGTCTACAAGATTAATGCCTCCCATGCCTCATCAATACCTTCCATGATGCCATCCATGCCTATTAATTTCCCCTTCTTCTAATGTCATGATGAGGATAATTATAAAATTAATTCCAAAAATTAAATTAATCCTCAACGACACATCTCATTCTCATGATGGATGGTTTAGGTTGATTCTAGACATTAACAAAAATATATAAGTAGGATGCCTTACCACATGAATTATAAGACATGATTATGCAAATTTATAATTCCAAATTGGTTCCAAAAGTTTCAAGCAACTAGTGTTATCATGCCAAATTGATTTCAAGCCAAGCCAAGCCATAGGCCAAAGGTTCCAAGAAGAGATGGAGGTAGCCAATCTTCCATTGCCAAGGACATCATGAGCACAAGTCAAGAAAGCCACCACTACAAAGGCATTTGATAATCCAAGGAAGGTGAAAGAAATTTTGTGTTTTATTCCTTACCTTTTAGTTATGTTTGTCATTTGTTTTTGTTAACTAAGCTCTCCCTAGTGTCTAGGCCTAAAGATGTTATGATAGTTAGTGTGTTTCTTTCATTTTGTTTTCATTTTGGAACTAACACCATACTAACCATCCTCTCTTGAGTCAATTTCCTAGATCACAGTGTGAATGTTTCAAAACAAAATGATCATATGGGTTTGTTCAATTTTGTGTCTAGTTGATATGTGCTAGATGTTAAGTCATGTGATGAAGTGCATAATGATATATGCATGTGTAAATTTGGTGTTCTAGATATTCATTGACATATTTGGCTCTATGGTATAAAAATATGAGTGAGAAGATTAATTTTGTTATATATCGCAAGTGTGAAGGTTTTAGGATCAGTTTGACACATGGCTGGATTCTCTTCTGTGAGGAGATCACATAGTCCAAATTTAAGAACATGCAAGTGAGCGAGATAAAATATATGACTATAAAAATTTATCCTTCCAAGAATATTGCAATGGTTTCCATACTTAGTCATTTTCTCACAAGATAAAGTTTGAGCAACATCAATGGAGCATGTTGTTTATAGATGTTAAGAAGCAACGAGATGGTGCCAAGTGTTCAATGTTTAACATTGAGCAAAGATAAAGATTAAGATTTTTTAAAGGATCAATGGTGAGAAGGTGATTGTACAAATATATATCAATGGTTTGCATAAATTCAAGAGGTCAAAGTGATAGTTGTCTAGCATAGTTAAAGTGTGGACAATCTACAGAGATCGATGGAGCATATGAGGTCAAAGTTGTTAGATTGTATGAGATGAGGTCAACTATTAGAGGTTTAACATTTGAGTATTGGAACACTATGAATTAAATTTTGAATAATATTTATTATGTAAATTTAATTTGAAGACGTGAGATCATTAGATATGAGCATAGTGACATAAGTTTAACTATGATCGTTTGCATTTGAATATTTGAAATTAACAAAGGAAAGACTAGTGTTTGGATTTTGGGCCATATCTTTCAATATATGTATAATTTTATCATGGTGTAAAAATAAAACTTGTATAGGGATCCAAGGTGCATCTAAAAATATATATTTGAAGATATGAAAGATTGAATAATAAAATATATTGAAGATCAAAGTTGACTATGTTTGTGCATATTGTGCAAGTAACTCGAGAAAGGTAATTGAGATTGGGTTGATGCTATTTTGATGTTTCATGATGAATTAGCTATTACAAAGTGTTATAGACTCCATAAGGATTATATTTATGAATTTTTTATGTGTGTTAAATATATCTTGAGTATGAAAAACTCTTAATAATTTGATTGTGTGTTCATTCATGGTGTCCTTATGAACAAGGATTTTGTTTGAGTTGATTAAGCTTGCACAGAAGAGTGCAATGATGACTGTGAGCATTTGAGAATGTCAAAGGGGTCATGTGGAGTGGACCTATGTAATTTTAAGTTGTATTTTGTTCTTTATTTCTTGATTAAGTTCTAAATGGGTGAATAGGTCTTTATAAGACCTATAAGAGCTACAAGTGCCTATTTGAAAGGTATAACTACTTAAGGGCGACCCATAGATGTTATGACTGACCTATATGGATGAAATTGAGTTGTGTATTGATGTGATAAATGAATTAAGGGTTAATTCATTCCAATTAGACAACCAAGATGGTGATGTTCATAAAATATTTATAAATAATGAAATTAAATAAGTTGATTTCTAAACTTACAAGAGGATTGTGTGTGTATGGTGGAGTGAAGGAGAGGAAGAGTGCCCAATGGATGAGTTGAAGAGAATAAAAATGCAATGAATATGTGTATGACATAAGGATAATTTTTATTATCTAAAAATAGTTTTCTTATAGGTTGAGTATGAGCAAAGAGGTCTAGGGTGATCCAAAAGGTGTCTTTGGATGCATTGAGTGTGCAGAGTTGAAGAGAGATAATATGCTTTGTATGTCCATCAAATTGGTAGGTAATCAGTGTTTAGGAGATGTGTTTTCCATAGGTGTTTTTGTTTTAACTAAATATATAGGGGGTTTCATCCTCCTTGCAAGGTAAAACTTGTTAAATGTCTAGTTGTTGTGGCAACTCAGCTAGATAGGTGTTGTAGCACCTTGTGGGATTGTAGTCTCACTAAATAAGGGATGGTAGTTCCTTGATCATTTAAAATTTGTCTAAATTGGTTATTATTATTATAATATAGTAGTAAAATTATATTTTATAGTGGGTTTTATCCCCCAAGAGGGTTTCCCACATATGTCATGTGTTATGTGCTTGATCTTGCATTATCTCTCTTGTTCATTGTTATGAATGATGTGTATGCTTCATGAATGCTTGTGATGATTATTCAAGAGTTTGAAAGGATTGAATTTGAAGTTGGATTATTTGGGATCACTAATTCACCCCCTTCTCAGTGATTATACCTATAAAAAAATAGTCAATGCAACTTCTGAGCCTTCTCCCAGATTGGTTTTATCATCTCCTCAGTGTAGAGTATTCATTAATCTACCAGGGTCACCATCACAATTTATACAATTACTACTAGAATGTAATGGCATATCTCTCCCTCATATTATAGAGGTTGATATGACATGACCTATTCCAAATATTTTTTATTCAAATTCATTATGTGAGTATCATAGTACACCAAGACACACCATAAATAGATGTATTAGCTTAAAGCACAAGATACAAGACCTTATTGAGGTAAGTATTTTTGATGTGGTTACAACCACTAAGGTAGCATTACATTAAATAGAGGCAAAGTCACTTAAGATATTTTTGGATCCTTTTCCTAAACACAAATATATTAAGGTAGGGGGTACATCAGGTATTCATTATACATACCAAGCTCATCCATCGCTAGCTTCCTATCACATAGTTATAAAGGAGACACATCCCCTACATATTATTATTGGCATGTATCACACTATAGTGCCACTTAGACCACTTATCAAAATTTTAGAGTAAGAGATTGTGGATGAAAACATATATTTACATGTGCTCTTCATACAAGCATATGTAGACCACCATCCTATTCATAGTGTCATGGTTGACAATGGGCCAAGTATAAGCATGTACACCATGACACTCCTACAACATGGGATACACAAAATGGGATATATTACATACATATATAGTTATTAGTGATTTTAGTGGCCACATTTATATATCCATTGGGGAGATAGTACATCTATTATAGGTGGGACCAGTACACATATCTACTCAATTTCTAGGAGTACCTAGTGTGGGTGTATTTGACATAATACTAGGAAAGTCATGGTTATAGTAGCTCAGATCCATCCCATTTATAGTACATTGATTCCTTATGTGCATACATGCTAACTAGGTGGTTAAGATTGAGGGTGTCCCATATGAGTATCCTCTTCCCTTCCCATAGGTAGATTTAGCATAGATTCTAATCACACTTCCAACACTGGCACCAATTATAGTTCTAGTTCCACTACCAAATATTACACATCTATCCATTTTATCAGATTACAAATCATATGTATACATCATAGTGTTTAGTAGAGTCCTCAAATTAGGCTAGGTTTACTTTAACAATGTTTACATGCATGCATAGTCTCCCTCTAAGACCATTACTAGAGATACCATTGCATCATAGATATGTTATAAATTATAGAGGACTACCCTCTAAGCAGTTCACACCAAAATCAGTTATATTGGGGTTTAGGGGTTCTCCATACATAACATCTACTTGACCTATAACTTCAACATCTACCAGATTGGTCTATAAGACCCATAAAATTCAAAAGGCATCATTGTTAGTGCCACAACATCATAACATCACTATTGATGCATCTTTAAGTTTATATTTTACATCACACCATATCATGGGATCATATCTACCCTTTCACACTACATGTAAAATTATTATTCCACTCTTTGACATAGGTCATGATGATGGTGAGTCTCCCATGAGATTCATTGGTTAGTATAGTTTTTACCCTTGTACATACTTCCTTCTCTCTCTCTCACTCCTTGTACAAAGTTTAATTTGACATTCTTATATAGATCTAATACTCAAAAAACATAAAAAATAATATAATATCTCAAAATCCAAAAACATTTAAATATTTCAAAAATACATTTTTTTATAAATTATAAGAATTACTTTGTTTATATTTCTACTACTTGTTAGATATTGCATATTTTTAGTTATCCTAGTATAGCTTGTTTTATTATACACATATGCTTCACTTATTCTTATCGAGTGCTTATAATTTATAGAGAGGACTCTAGTTCACTACATTGATCTAGATTAGCTATCATCTACCTATTGAGGGAATTTACACCGATCTAAGTTTACACATTTATACATCTACCCACTCAAGGACATATCCTGCACAATTGCTATGACCAGTTTTTATCTTTACATAGTATACATTACAATTACATAATGATTTAGCTTGATATTGATAATTTATATTCATTACTCATATTTTTTGACAACTAGCAATAGTTATCTTTAGTATATATGTACCTAACATCTACATAGATTTGTATTACATAATTATACATGCTTTCATTTATATATCCTAGATTAGACTTTATTGTGTTATTATGCTTCTTACATCCTTGAGGGCATTTGAATATGCCATTGTTCCTTGATTCAATGCCAAGTCTTTTTTTGTATGATTTTAATATGTGTTGATGTCCCTTGTGTGCTCCCTTTCATGATTCTATATGCATACATTTGAACATGTCCTTCTCTATTGCTCCATGCCAATTGTTTTGGTGTTTGAGTATGTAGACATTTAAACATGTCCTTGTATGTTTTCATTATCAAATTTATTGTCATGTTTCTATGTCCTTTGTATTATGGCCCCTTGGCCTACTTATTACATGCCTCATGTGCTTGTATGTTTGCTTATTTGTATGATTCTATGCCATGCCACTTATATTTTCTTGTTATGCACACATAAACTAGTTTTTGATTCTATGAGAGCTCTCATGCATCTACCCATCCTACTTGGGAGCCTTGATGGGAATCATGCCCCATCCCCCTCAGATTTTACTACTATTTTACATTCCTTAAATCTATCTTGGCACCCTTGTATAATGATATATTACAACATACATCTTACATTTCCTACTATTGATCAGATACATTTATATTATGATGTTATGTTTGTACATTATATTGGAATATCATGCTCTAGATAAAACGTTTTATAGATCTACATTTTTAGAAGGTAGTTATTACAAAATTTTCATAAATAATCTTAAAAGAGCAGGAAATTATAGGGGTTTTCATAGAGATCAGGTTCCTATTTTGCTTTTCACTTATACATTTCAACACACATGCTCAATTATAGAGATCAGACTCAGGGCAGACATAAAACAAAATAAAGGTTCAATAGTTAGTCTAGACCACATAGAGATCAAATTGGGCATGCATTAGCACCCAGATTGGGACACTAGCACCATAGGGTGCTATTTTCCACTACATGGCACTACTTCCTCATAGCCCCAACTTTTGGATAATCTAGATCATTTAGACTAGTACACCAAGTACAATACATATTTTCATAGATAGAGTCATAGGTTTGGTAGCTATGTTCATATTTAGCTCAGATTTAATTATTGTAATATAGATTCATATTAGTTATTTATATTTAGGGACATCATGTGTGTCATGATCACTCATACATTCAGATTAGTACACATATTCATCCATTACATTCTTGATTCAGATTTAGTATACTTAGATACTAGATTGGTGGCATGTGTATGGCACATTGGTTTCCATATACTTAGTTATAAATAGGTTGATTATATGGAATGGTAGATTCCATGTCATTATCTATACTACATACACTTGCTATTACATTTGATATTGTCACCAGATTCTTTCCTTACTCCATCTACAATGGTTGGAATTATCAAATGACCTTGAGCCACCTAATATACCAAAGTGGCTACAAAGCTAAATACATAGTTAGATTACTCAGTTAGATATTTTCAGATCTTTGTACAATAAATTTATAGATGCATCTACTTCACATAGGGGTAAATGATGGATTCATGTCTTAATTGAGTTCTTGAGCCACCTAGATGAGAAGGTTAGACACACATATAGTATTATCCAAACTATTCACAAAGATCAAAATCCACCAAGTAGAGGTGGGAAATGATATAGTCAATGATATCACATAAAATAATTAGGTTGAATCTTGTGCCCACTAAGTTGGGTTCCATTAACATTTTATTAATCTTGAAAAATCAAGTACATAGAAAAGGTGTCAATATGTTGTTAACCCTTTTACATTCAAAAATTTATATTTATAGGTTTTCACCACATACTGATAAAAACCAACTAACCTACTAACCAACTCCCATAGGAATTCCACTCGAAAGGTAGTTCTAAATATTTAACACGAATATAAAACTATCCTAATAAAACAAAGTTAAAATATTTATGGGGCTGTCTTTATAAAAAAAACATGCCCCATTTACATTTATTATTTAAAATAAACTTACCAAAATCCTAAGCTAAGTTAATACTTTGGAACAAGTCCTAATAAACCCCCCATGATCTAAAGTTAGTTATTTGGACACATGCCAAGCATTTTTATAAATTTTTCAAATTTGATTCTGTCAAAAGGTTTTGTGAAAATGTCAATTGCTTGATCAGTAGTTGGGAAATATATAGGATCAAGTGATTTATTTTCTACCAGTAGTCATAGATAATGATATTTGACATCTATATGTTTTATTTTGGCATGAAATACTAGATTCTTGGACATATTGATTTCACTTTGATTTTCAATGTATAATTATGTAAGAGTAATATGAGAAATATGAAGATATTCAAGAATACATTGTAACAAAAAAAAATCTCTAGAAGCATCCCATGTTGTAATGTACTCTAATTTTGCTAATGAATTTACCACTGTATCCTACTTCTTACAACAACAAGCAATGGTAGTTGAACCCATATGCATAGTGTATCATGTTGTGTATACTTTATCATCCACATATCTACTAAAATCTACATCAAAATACCAAACAAGTTTAAATTTCTTGTTGTGGTAGTACTCAAGGCCATATGTTTTCATTCCCTGAAGGTAATAAAGTACTCTTTTTATTGTATACTAATGAATTTCTCTAGGCTCATGCATAAACCTAGACAAAATTCCAACTAAAAATGATATATCAGGCCTATTAGTCATCAAAGATATCAAACCTCCCACTAATATCTATATTTGGTTCCATCAAAAAAGGCACTGCCATCATCCTTAGACAATTTCAAGTTACTTTCCATGGGAGTGAGGATAGGTTTATAATCACTCATGCCAAACATATTTAATAACTTATAAATATAGTTAGTCTGTGAAATGAAAATACTATGATCTTTCGAAGTTACTTCTATGCCAATATAGTAGTGAATAAGTCCACGATTTGTCATCTTAAACCCATTTTTTAGTTCCTTCTTCATAGACATGTTATGGTTTTCGTCATTTCTTGTGATAAATAAGTCATCGACATAGAGAACAAGAATCACCAATATCTTACCCTACACTAAAAAATAGAGAGTATCATCAGATTTACTAAATTTAAAGCTAATTGTATTCTAGTATGAACCATTTTCTCATACCAAGCCCTGGGTGCCTATTTGAGCCCATACAAAGATTTTATCAATTTACACACTTTGTGTTCTACACCCACTTTCTCAAAACCTTGAGGTTGTTTCATGTATACTTATTTATATAAATCACCATTAAAAAAAACACTTTTAACATCCATTTGATGTAATTTCCAACCATTATATGATGATAAGGCAAGTACCATAGAAATAGTGTTCCATTTGGTAGTTGGTGTAAATGTTTCCTTATAATCAATACCTTCTTGTTGCAGATATCCTTTCGCAACAAGTCTTTCCTTATGTTTATCAATGGATCCATTTGATTTATACTTATTCCTATAATCCTATTTGCATCTTATGGGTTGAACATTTGGATAAATATCAACCAAAATCCAAGTATTATTATTAAGTATTACATCATACTCACTTTACATTGCCTTTTGCCAAACATGTTTAGTAGAGGCCTCCTCAAAAGTAGATGGATTAGTGGAAGAATTAGTAATAACCATTGCATAGTTCACCTATTTATGAGAAATCATAGGAACTATTAAACCAACTTCATCTTATTTCAAGTTATAAAAAGTACTTTGAGCCCATTTTGGATACTTATTCAAATTATTCAAATCAAGAACACCATAATTCTCATCATGTGCACCATTCAAAGGAAGACTTAGAGAATTTTCAACATTTTCTAAGTCATCAAACTATGAATAAGTATATGATGGAGAATAAATTGAAGGGATATTAGTACTCATACCACAACATTAGATAATTACCCTCATTATTCAATCCCTTATCATGTTTTACAATTTTCCTCTCTAACCTCTGAAATTGAGAATCAATCTTTGCAGTATTCATAGTACCAAATTCATCAAATACTATAATTTTCCACTCTAACCTATCAAATTGAGAATCAATCCCTATAGTGTTTATATTTAAAAATTCATCAAATACTACATCCTAACTCACTATGAATTTTCTTATATCTTGTGCAAGTAAATGATACCCCTTTTTATTTTTTGAATATCAAAGAAAGATGAATTTTTGACTTTATGGTTCCAACTTAGTTCTATGTTCAGTGGGAAATAAATCAAAACAAAGGCATCCAAAAAATTTCAAGTGTTTATCTTTTGGTTTAAACCCACAACATGCCTTATATGGATTTTGTCCCAAAAGTGCAGTTGTGAGGGACTTGTTTCTCAAATACACTATAGTACCAATGGCTTCAGCCCAAAACTTATCATCAAGTTGTTTATAGTGAAACATAGCTCATGTTATGCCCTATAATGTTATATTCATTCATTTAGATACTCCATTTTATTGTGGAGTGTAAGAACTATTGTATTGTCAATGAATGCCATGTTCACAACAACAATCTAAAATCTCATTCAAAGTATACTCACCACCATTATCTGAATGGAGAGTGGATAAATGTGAACCTATCTCTTTTTCAACTAAGAGTAACCAATCAACAAACTTAGTGAAAAATTCTAATTTATTTTTCATGAAAAACACCCAAGTCATCTTAGAAAAATCATCAATAAACAACATAAAATATCTACACCCTCTAATGGATGACTTCTTCATGTCACATACATCACTATGAATTAACTAAAAACATTTGTTATCTCTCTATGAATAATTCTTAAGAAATTTTTCTTGATTATGTTTGCCCAAAATGCATGATTCATAAGAAATAATATCTTTGCAAAAATTGGGTAACCCACTCACCATATCATATCTTTGCAAGTCCACTAAAGAGTGAACATTCAAATGTCCATAGTGGAGAAGCCACAACCACTATGTAAACATAGTACTTTTACCTATTTCAATAATTTTTGTAAGTTCCACTATGGGAGGAAGCACTTTACAATGCAATCTAACCAAATTTCCATCCTCATATCCTATATACATGGTTTTATATCCATCTTTCACTGAATTTATATAAATGATCCCATTTTCAAGCACAATTTGATAACCTTGCTTTATAATAGTTACCAAGGAAATAAGATTTTTCTACAATATGGTAACATACCAAACATTCTCCAATTATTTGATTGACCCATTAGGAAGGAGAATCCAAATTGACCCAAGACCTTGTGGAGTATGAAAAGACTTATTTTCCAAGGATACTAGAGAGAGAAGCTTATTTTAAAGTTGAAAATAAGTATCACATAAATGTCATGTGTTTGGTTTCTCTTGTATCTAAAACCCATACATTTATGAGCTCATCACTAGCCTCATATTCCATATAATCAATGTGCCCTAAAGTAGTGAATGTAGATTCATGAGCAACATTGATAGAATCATCATAGTCATGGTCATCATTTGAGCAAAGCTACACTTAGTCACTTTTTTTGGCCTCTTAATTTTGTAAAAAGGAATCCTACACTGAGGGGCAATGTGACTAAATTTCCCACATCTATGACATTGAATGTCTGATCTACCTTGACCTCTACCTCTATAAGAGTTGTGACCATGTCAATTATCACTTGCCTCATTTGAATGAGAATGGATAGATTTTTGTTGATTTGAATAAACTCTACCTTAGTTTTGATATTTTCCTCCTCTATAACCTCAAACCCCTCTATAATTGTTTCATCTATTATTTTGTTAACCAAAAGAAGATGAACTAGGCTTAGACTCTGAAACATGGGCTTCCTCATTTTTTTTAGATTTCCAAGGTAGAGAGAGGTCATGTTGAATAATAAACTAAGCTAATTTATCAAAATTGATGCTTCTAATCTTTTTATAAACATTCAACATTTCTACAGAGTTCCTATAGGACCGAGGTAGTCCTTTCAATGCAGAAGCAACTATGAGATCATCATCTAGTTTTCCAAACCCAACATTAGTGTACTAAGTAGAAATATTATTCAACTTAGACATGTATTGTCCCATATCCTAATATTATTATAATGATAAATTAGACAAATACATGTGGATGTCTATCTTATTATGCTTAGGTTTCTTATCATACAAATCATATAAGGTTTTCTATGTAGTGTAACTATGAGGAGAATTTTCAATGTGTATGTATCTCAAGTACAACAACACTTGATTAAAGATAAGGTTTTATAATCACATAGATTAAAAACATCAATTTTGTATTTTTATATAGGCAATGTAGGATTTTCATTCTTTACAACATCCCATAGCTCATTAAAAACTAATGAAGCTTCCATCAAACGTTTTCAATCTAAATAATTAGAAATCATTAATTTTTTACCATTTGAAAGCAAATTATGAATCTTTAGAATCTTGAAATGAATCAAGTATGATAAATAAAATTAATTGAAACACAATGAAAAATAAATATGACAAATGAAATAAGTAATATACTCACTTATAGCACTTTACACAAGACAATGCTTCTAATGGGTTTTTCACTTAACCTCCATGTAAAGAAAAAAACAAAAAGATTTTTTATGGTTTTTTCACTTAACTTCACCAAAAAATCAAATTATTACACCCTTATTTCTTCAAAATACAACCTTATTTCACCAAAAAACACACTTATTTCACCAAAATCAAAAGTAACAAATTTCTTTTACATTTTCTCCAACTAGTATTTCAATCTTTTACAATATATATGTTTTGTGACAACTTCAAAGCATATAAATAAGATTTTAAAAAAAGAATGTTCCCTTTGAAAGATCATATTTCAAAAATAATATTCTTCCAAAAAGTATTTTTGAACCCTTTACCTCCTTATTACAAAGCTTTACACAAAATATCCCTTCTAATTGCTCTAAGAGCATTCACAAGTCATAATAACAAAAAATTTTATATAAACCTGCTTTTTTGACTATGTGAAATAAATAAAATCAAATTACTTGGACATGGTAAGTTAATGCATTTGGTAAAATTACCAAGTAAAAAAATAAACTCTTTGCTTTGATTTTTGTGGGACCCACTCAAACCCTTGTTATAAAAAATTAATAGAAAACTTTACAAAATGAAATTTTAATTTCCATAGAACTCTCCAATGCCATGGTTTCCTATAAATAAATTATGAAACTATACTTTCACTCTCCTAGGCTATATAAATCTGTACCAAGCTGTATAACTAAGACTTGAGACTATTTGATATTGTCAGATAGATTTTTGAGGAAATAAATCTAGTTTTTTAATATCTAGGCACTCAGGAGGCTGTAGAAGTTTAGGTATGGCTTGAAAAATTAATATAAACACCTTGGCTAACATTTTAGAGGGTTTGAATACCATATTTGACATTTTAGTGGGTCAAATAAAACCAAACCTAGATTCAAAGTTTTAAGTATGGAGGCCATACTATATTATCAGGCATGTTTCTAAATTTTTAAAATGCCATAAAAATGGCTTTTTGGCAAAAAAAGGTTTTAAAATCAAGTATGATCAAATTTTAGCCTTCATAATCATTCTATACTCTTGAATATTGAAAGATCTAAACTTTAAAAAATGAATGGAAGAGATTTCTAGCCATAAGGCCATACAACATAAGTAAATTTACTCAGAAGCAAAGTAAAATTATTAAAATATTTAATATTTTGATTATTTTTTAAAATATCAATGTTATAACCTTATACCAAAGTCATATATAAGGCATACCTTATTATCTGACAAAATTTATATTTTCTAGAATTGACTTCACATGAGACTTCTTTATATCCTCATGGATAAATCTGTCACCTTGATTTCATCTAAATTCATCAATCCCTTTAAAACCATGCTCCGATACCATTGATATGACATAAACTAATTAGGTTAAATATTGTGCCCATTGAGTGTGGGTCCACAAGCATTTTATTAATCTCAAAAAATCAAATACATAGATAGGGTGGCAATATGTCACTAAGCCTTTTACATTAAAAAACTTATATTTATAGGTTTTCACCACATACTGGTAAAAACCAACTAACCTACTAACCAACTCCCATGGGAATTCCACCGAAAAGGTAGTAGTAAATATTAACACAACTATAAAACTAACCTAATAAAAATAAGTTAATTTATTTATGGGAGTGTCTTTATAAAAATAATCATGCCCCATTTACATTTATTAATTAAAATAAACCTAAAAAAATCCTAAGCTAAGTTAAGACTTTGGAACAAGTCTTAACAGATAAAATTAGATTGATTTATTGACCCACCCATATGAGGATTGAGAAAACCATCAACTCAGTTCAACTTATTTAATGATATGATCACTATGCACTTTCACACATGTAGGTTGTCACTGGGTTCATACATTGGTTCACATACTAAATGAGGTGTATTTTTTCCTTTCCTCTCTCTTTATTTAGTTATTTCATTTTAGCATAATCTTTTTCTTTTTATTATCTCATTAGTAAAGACTAATTTTAGCATGTTTCATTGTAGGACATTATTTTGGATCATGGTTCACATACACAAACCCAAATTTACAATTCAAACTTAGTTACATGGTCTTCACTTATAAAGTAAGTCTACGTACACTTATGTTTCATTTATACTAGTCATTTTTATTTGCTACATTACTAGAATAAATGGGGGAAAAATGTAATCACCTAAAAGTGGTAATTGGATTTTAAGAGTGTCGCTTGAGTTACCCTATCTCTAGCCTTTCTATAAACCTATTATAGAGCCTTAGACTTTCATTTTTAACCATTTAATATACCTTGTCCACTTATATCTAATCAAGACATAGTTCCTAAACTATGACCTCTAACCCCAATCCAATTTTCCCAAAAGTCTGCCAAAAGGACAATAGTGCCACATTTGGGACACTACAATCACATGGTTCCAGTTTACCCAGCTATGAACTACTTACTATCCTTAGCCATAACACTTCCTAATGAATACTTTTAAAAACATGTGCCTCTCTTAAAGTTATCCTAAACTCATTTTCCTATCCACACAATTAACAAAACCCTATATATATAAGTCTAATCCACCTATATTCACTAGATGGAAAATATATGGAAAAACTATTGAAACCAAAGACAAAAGTTGTGTAAAATCAAGGTATATTATCCCTATTATAACCTAATTTCTATATACTACCATCTACATTAACCTTAGTTCCAGTTTTTAAGTATTCAAAAGCTCAAACACATTGAAGGCATTCAAGCCCACTCTCATTCTAGCATTCACTTGCACATACATCAAACACTAGGTGGGAGAACAACAGCATACTTGATCCCTCTTTAGAGTATCGGTATGCAAGAAAATCTCTACATAATAGGGATTTGAGGATATCTAGTCTATCCTACAAACACATTAAAATCTTTTTCATATCACACTTGAAAAGAGAATGAGGTTTTACACATAAAATAAAAAATTCTATGTACAATACACATCTATAGGATTCAGTCTCAGAGGAATAGAACACATAGACACAAGTGCAAGTGATTACATAAAATAATAACAATCCCACAAAGAGAACATTAGTGCCACATCTTAGACATTACACATGGATAGTGCTACATTCAATAATGGGCACTACTATCTAGTGAATAGATCAATATCAAAAACCTATTTGTGACACTCAAAACTTCTCAGATCCCATGTTTCATAACCCAAATCATCCATGACATTCTATTTTTATCTAAGTCTATATATTTACTTATTTATTTCTATTATTAGAAAGTCAATCAAGGTCAAATTTATTTACAAATTAGTAGGTTAATTATTAAAATTTATTTTACTAATTTAGACATCTCAACCCTTAAATCAAACATAGGTAATTACTCATATAAACCCCTTAAATGTTAAATCATGTATACACTTAGATGTTATTTTGACCATAATGAATTGATAATAGACTTGTTCATATAATTTTTTACATGGATATTTTGACTGTGACCATCACCATCATAATTTTTACATATATCTTGAGCTAGTGATGAACATTATGTACATTACCATGTAAAATTATGTCCACAGAAAATAAACACTCCATAGTGGATAAATAATTCTATGCATGTTTGGTTAATAGATGCCTAGTCTTAGATAGTAGAATTAAAAAATGTCTGAGGAGTGTGGCCAAGGAAACTCCTATGATAGTCAATAATTTAGGTATGAATGGTAAAATAAGGCATTCTACAAGGGATTCTATTTTGGTTGAGGAAGATATGACTAGTATAGAGGATGTCAATAATTAAAAGGACTTGGGAAGGAATAACATGGAAACCTAGTCCAAGAAAATAGATTTTGAAAAAATGAATACAAGAGAAGAACCCAACGAGAAAGGAAAAGACTCTAAAATTAAGCATCCTCATGATCTAAATGATGATTTCAATAATTTAATGGGTTCTTTGAAAGGGAAACACAACTCTGATAAGATGGTTAAAGAATTGGATTTACAAAAATCCATTATGCATTGGTTCATGAGGAATCGATAGAACATAAAGGGAAAGTAAATTTTTTTCAATAAGAGAATGAAAGATTGGTTTAAACCAATTCTAATAAAGATTTTAATCATCAACTCTAGAGTCACCAAGTAAGGGTTGGTATGCTTTAAAATTAAAATGATAAGCTGAAAAATAATATTATCTTTATGGTTAATTATAGTAATGCATCCATGAATGAGGGGATAAAAAATGTGTAAAATATTATATCTCATATGGGAGATCTATTTGACACAAGGAATCCTAGCAAAGGCAAAGGCAAATAGGTTTAGTGTAGAGGGTGTCATAAAGATATTAACAAATAAAAGATTCTTATCAAAATCGATTCAATACTCAAAATAATGAAGACCTACTGGGAAGAAATTTATAGAAATTTGAACATGGAATAGGCTTCATGTTTAATTTTAGATGCTTTATACTCTAGGTGTATCTTTGGTTGTGTTTTAGTTGTATTTAAGCAGTTTTGTAACTACTTTTGGTTATGTTTTTTTTTTTGTATCTTTTGAGCACTCTAGAGGTCCTTTGGTTTCTTTTTGTTTGTACTTATCTTAGTGTTTAAGAACCTGTTAATGCCTCTAAGTGTACCATAGGGGTTTGTAGTAGGTCATGACAACTTAATGCTACCTATGGTGAAATAGCATTAGAGATATGTATGGGTGTTCCACAAATTTATAATGAGTGATGGTTGGGAGCCATCATGGTCATTTATTTGTGAATTTCAAAGAATATATGTTAATTCTTGGTGAATTATGATATATACTTAAGCAAATAATTAATATAGGTGTATATTTATAATGAAGCCAAAACTAAAGTGATCTAATGTAAAAGATGGTACAAAGAGAAGGGTAAGGCAGAAAAGAAAATAAGTGATTTCTAATCTTAGTTTCAAATATTATGACAAAGCATCAATTGCAACTAAGTATGCATTCAAACCAATATACAATGTAAAATATCCTAAGCTCAAATTCCACTATATACCAAGAAAACCTCAAAGGATAATGTAAAGAATCACAAGTAAGAACCAAGTCTACTATTAAAGATTTACTACTATCATCAAATAGCATTTGCACATCTGAATATTAAGCAAAATGAATTGAAGCAAAATTGAAGATCCTCCAACTAATCTAGTATATGCAAAAATTAGAAACCCTGTGATTAGAAAATGCAACCCAAAATTCAAAAAAACTATTCAAAGTCAAGACATAAATTAGCAATTGAGAGAAAAGCTATCTTAACAATTGAAATATCAAATATGGACAATATTTGTAGAACTCTTTGATTATATTAATTGCTTCAAGTATAATTTTTTTTCTCAAAATTCTCCACCTCAAAAGATGGTGATACATGCCTTTATAGAAAGATTAGGCACCATACCAGTCAGTTACAATATAAAGGTGTACAAAAGATAAGGACAACTATCCTTCCCAAGACTATTATAGAATACACGTTTTTCCTACAATTAGACAAACCTAGGGGAAATATGCTAATAGAATAGCATACAACTTAAAAAATATTATTCATATTTTAGATATTAAAAAGTGTTTACAAAAAAGAATATTTAGCTAACTGGTGGGCCCATTACCCTTGAACTCTCCTATTGATCTTGTAGCAATTTCATTGCCTTTTGATGTTACTCTTTGAGAAGATAAAGCTCCATGATTGGTTTCATGAGTTAGATTTATTCTTGATTAGCCAAGTCATTCATATACCTTTCATCTCTAACCATAGCCTCATTTATTCTCTTGGACTCTATAATCTTCTCCTCAGCATTAAAGATCATGTCCAAGATTATTTTTTTGTCCCTAATTGATTAGCCTTGGATTTTACTCTTGATTGACTACATGACTAAGGTGACCTTGTGCTTGAATTCAGATTCATGAATGACTCCAATGGCATCAATCTAGTTAGGATTAACTAGAATGGAACCTAAGAGCTACTCAATTCCTTATCATCTATTCTTTTCCACACACTTAGGCCTTAGATTTTATCAACTAATATCCCCAATATGGAATTTAGATGGGCCAAGATGATAAATTTGAACTTAAGAATCTTGTTCTGAATCTATATGTTGATGAGATCCCTTAGCTTGGTCTCTACATATTTCCACTCCATTATCATTCCTTTGGATACTTGGCTTTAATCACTTAGTGAATCCTAACTTAACTTCATTAACTATAGATATCTAAACATATCAAAGAATGAGGCTTCAAACATATCCAAAATGGCATCAAGCATAGACAAAATTGCCTATGTCTCAAGCTTCTCCTTCTGCTTCTCTAAATTATGGATTCTCTAGTTCATTCCACTGATTCCAAATTTAACCTATGTTTATTGGGCATTGATTAAAATTTCAACATCCTCCTCATGAATAGGATACTCTCCTAGATATTGTCCTTCAATAAGGGTTATACCAAAAAAAGGTTCCACCTCCTGAAAGTTAAACTCTTTAATTCCCACCATGGCTTTCTTGGTTGTGACCTTTTCCAATCTAGATTAAATTAGATAATGGTAACTAGATTTGTAAACTTTAGAGGTTCTAGTATCTCAAATCCTGTGCTACTTGATGTTCTAGGAGCATCCATTTTTTTACTCTCTAGTGTTGGAGTGATCACAATCCTTCTTTCTTCCTCTTCTTTCATAATAGTCCTAATCCATGGATTAATGTCATTATGTACTTTAATGTTGGTAGCTTTTGTTATGGCCCATGAATGGGAGAAAGAAAAAATCTTTTGTAATTTTTGATGAAAAAACTAGTCAAGGGTGACTAGTCCATGAAAATTCATCACTAAACAAATTTATCTCACTTGTGGGGTGAGAGATGGTTAATATTGGTCTCTTTGATCTAATAGGGACCAAATCGAACTCTACCTTCCTCTTATCTTTAGGATCCATTGAGACTAAATCAAGAGTAACATCTTTCCCTTTCTCTTCTTTAGGCTCCCTAACTTGGATTTGGGCTTCTTCAATTTGTTCATCTTCTTTATCTATTCCATATGCCTCTATAATTTTCTTGAGGATACCCTCAAGTGTTTCATCTATCCCTAAGTAAATCATGTCCAAATACGTAACTGAAGAAGGTGGCCTTTATGGTAAGGTTGAAGATGAGGGTCCCTCTCTAGGTCTCTCTTCTAAATACTCTTTACCATGGCCCTATCCATCTTGCCATTGTACAACTATCCCTTGAGGTTGAGGCTGCTCCACTAGATCTCATCTAATTAAGACCCAAATGATTCTTTATTCTTGGATATGGTATCAACTTATTTTTAATATTTTAGTTAAGTCTTTCCAATAATTAGAGGGAAGGGGTGGAGAAGACCCTTCCTTTCCTTTTTTCCTTAAAAATTCTATCAAAGTCATGGATGAGATAGGAGGTAATGTTTTGCTCAACTATCTTGCTAGGAACATACACTATAAATTTTTAGGGCGAGGACATGATCCCCTCAATCTTGATGACTACGTAGTCTGGATATAACTAGATGTCACCCATCATCTTGACATATTTATTGATCAGTGGATGGAATCTAGGAATGGGAATACTTGTAATAACCCCTACCATGGCTGAGTAGACATAGCCACAAATAAACTACATATGGATCCTATACTTAAAGATGTGCAATTTGGAGTAATGATGGGAAATGGTAGTTTTTCCCTCAGGAAACTAATTTCTAATCCCTTTGAAGTTAACAAAGGCAAGTAGGGAATATATTGGGCATGACAGTATATAAAATTATTTATCCATCTTCCTTTTGATAGCAATGAATTACTTGGTGAGTAAGACACTAATAAAATCTCTAATTGCAGAGGTGAGTTTTTCTTCCACTATGAAATGCACATAGGGGACCCAAATTTTGTTTACATAGTTGGTTTAGGGGGCACCCATTTCTTAATTCAATAGGTTCATGATTACCCTAATTCCCTATTTGAATTAGAATATTATGATGTTACCCTAAAACTCCTTGAATACATTGGTTCTTTGGTGTAACCATTTTCTAAGGATGGTGTCCAAGTCATGCTTGTTGGTCCATTCTTTGATTTTGGACAAGTTTGTGGGAGCTTATAGTATTTTTCAAAAATTAAAAGGGAAATATATCTACCCTTTTAGAATTCCACTCCCTAATGGTCCAATCATTATCAACCCTACAGTATATGAAAATTGGAGTAATAACATATATGCAATGAAGTACCTCAAGCTTCATGGCAACATAATAAAGGTCAGTCATCTAGACTGCAACCAAGTCATATTGTCTCCTACTTACAATGGTAATTCTCTACTCCTCAAAAATGGGTGGTATCTCCTCTATGGAGAAGAAGAGTTCAAACCAATTCTTGATGCCTAGGGAATTTAGGGCCACAAGATCCAATTTGTTGTCTTTAACGATTCTTCCTTTGTTATCTATGGATAGGTATATTTTAGTCTCCTCTTTCAACTATTGTCTATGAACTACCATGGTTTTTACTTCTGTAAATCATTCACTCCATATATAAAATGATCTTTGTGAAAGATATTTTGTATTAAAAAACAAAATCAAGTTCTCTTCTAATCTAATTATAACAAATTAAGTTCACTTGGGTTGTGTTTATGTAGGGTTTAGGTTTTAGAGCTTTAATGATAGGATATATCTAGACCCTAGCTTATACGTGCCTTAGATTTGATTTGGACCTTTATCTTTATACATTCACATTTTTAAGCCCATAATATATTTAGTTTTGTCTTTTTATACTTATGTGGTGCTTATGTGGTAATGATCTAGACCATTCACATCATTTTTCATAAATGTGTTAGAGAACTAGCTGTTGGCATTTAAAATTCCTTCTTCATTCCACACTATTGGATGAGGATCCTTTGAGTAATCATGAACTATTTATCATGATTTGGGTCCTTGTTTTTGATTGGCTCTTTTCTATACCAAGCCTCATGGTTGTCTTACTTGGCATAATTGCATGTTTTCTTATGCTATGTATCCTACATCAATAGTTTGTTGAATGATCATTGGCCACATGATGATCTCGTGGGTATTTGAAAATTCATCAATGATTTGACACCATTAGATCATGAAGTGTAATTATTCATAAACCATTGATCATTTGTTAGCTCTACCTCTAATATGCTTTTGCCTCCATCATGCTCATGGGATCTCAGGACTCCATTAAAAAGTCCACAAGATCTTCACATTGTTGGATCATCTTCCCATGATGATGTACGAATCGTAGATCTACAAAGATGCCCAAGCTATAAGTTAATGCATCATTAAGGTAGAACCAAAGATTAAACCTCTTAAGCTAAGGTTTATTTCAAGATTATTAAACACAAAATAAACTTTAGGATAAAGTGTTTATGCTTATGTTTTCTAGATTAATGCAGAGGATACCAAGGCTAAATATTTTAGACCAAATTTTACACTATGTTAAATAAGAACAATGTATACTTTGGGATAAAATGCTTATGCCAAGCTTATAAAATATGCTCAAAGGGGGTCAAAATGATATAATGGTCTAACATTTAAATGGAGTATTAACACATTAAAACCTTTGGTTAGAAGTAACTAATCTAAGTTCTACATTATCAAGACTCTTTTTATAATAAAGACTTAGTATAATACTTTAGTCTAAGCTTCATGGAATTTTTAAAAAATGCAATGGGGACCTTAAAGTATAGACCTAGAATAATTTTTATTCTGCATATACTTAGACCATAAGACAATTTCCATATTTGTAGATTGAAGATTTCTAGTGTTTGAGAATCTTTTGAGCACTTCCATTAGCCTACAAAGCAATTAACGAGATTTCCAATGATATTTGGGATTGTATTTTAACTCTAGGATAAATAATCCATTAGATTAAATTTGACAATCTCAAGGATGCCAAATGCATCCTTACAGATGTTGAATAAAAATATCATGAATGCCAAATTTTATCTAGTGAAACTTTTAATTTGATGGGCTTAAAATTGATGGTCGCATGGATGTCAAATATGTCCTTATGCATGTTTAATGATGGTTGCATGAACATAAATTTTAATCTGATCAAATTTCTAAGACCCAATGTGAGAATGCCACTTATCATCTTTATGGGGCTTCTTAGGATCTTGGAGTTAATTTTCTCTGTTAGATCAAGATCTGTGAGTAAGCTAGAGCCATAGGATCATGATCTAAGAGCTTGCTCATGATTTGTCACTTTATCAAGTCGGACCCATTTACTTTTGATCATCAAATTTAAGGGTTTTGTGTGTCAATCCTGTAGGCCTTCCATAATCTTTTGACCTTCCAACTATGCCTCACTCCATCCAATCAAGTCCTCGTGGTGAATTGAGAACCATTGGATGAAGTCTAAGGGCATAACTTTGTCAGGGCCTTTACACTATAGGATCCCTTTCCTTTGATGAATCATGGATTGTTATATCTTCTAAGATGAATGTTACTTAAGTCCAATGTCGATCCTTTTTCATTTCATTGGATCAAATAACATGATAAAGTGAGGGTCATTAGATCCTACAAGATGCAAGGAAGTTATGTTAGGACATGTGGTGATATAAAATACTTAGGTTAAGGTGTTAAGGCTAAGGTCTCATTCATATTAGTAAATACGATGAGGCATGAGGATTAAAACTTTAGGCTAAGTTATGAATCAAAAATATTTAAGCTAGGAAATATTACAAGGACCCTATAAAATAACTATTAGTCCTAGATATGAACTTAAAAAGGGGAAAATAATTAAAGGGACCAAGAATTTTTTAGGATAATATTTAGTCATATTAAAAAACATGACTAAACATAGGATATGAAATTTATGCTTAAGTCCAAAGTAGGTTTTACATGGCTCATGCCAATTTGGTTCCTACTAGGATTTATATTTGAACTGAGGGTTTTGCCAAGGTTTTGGAAACATGAATTCCTCAAGAGAAAACACCATGGAACCTAAAACTAAAAGTCATAAAGACCATTTATTAGCATTTTTAGTCAAGATTAAAGCAAACTATAATAATTAATCTTTCTTTTGGAAAAGTGGATGATCTTCAAATTCTACAAATGATCTTATCATGCCATATTTTCATGTTCAATTTTTAGGGTTTTCTCAAGGTTCCCAAATTTAAAAAAGTTAGGGTATGTTGGCCTCAATAAATTGTGAATCATGGGGGGAAACATAGCAATATGTTAGAACCTAGAGACTTTGACTTAGATAAATAATTAGGTCTTCTACTTCACTTAATCAAGATCATTATCTAGATCAACTAATGGTTGAAACAAACATTACACTTACAGAATTAGGGACAAATATCAAGACACAACCATATTATGTGTCTGATTTGATTCCACTTACTTTTTTCCATAGGGTTCAAGAAACAACTTCCAAGTTTTATGTCCTTAATCACTAACGCTAACTTATAACATGTATAGGTGTTCGTTAGGAACTATGATTTTAGTTCAGGGAAGGTTTGGGCATTGATCTACTACCAGCTAGACATCCATAGCCCTGACAAAGATACCTTTGGCTCCACTCAAGGCCTTGATCTATTTCCATCCAGGCATCCATAGCCTCGATGCAGATTATCAGAATCACCTATGCTCATAAAGCTTTTGATTTTACATTGAATTCTTTTTTTTTTGTATTTTCTTTAGATCTTTATGATTTTAACAAGGTTAAGAAATAGAATATCCAAGTTTTAAGATTTGGGCAAATGTTTTGTTTTCATAGAATCACATATGGCTACAACTATTATCCAAATCAAGGATCTTGATTAAGTACAAGTATGGCTCTCCCTTGATAGTTTGAAATTTCACCCTACAAGTGAAAGTCTTCTTAAAACCAATTTGATGTCAAGATAATGCTTACATTCTTATGAAATTATTAGATTTTTTCATTAGACTTTACCATCTTATTCAAATTACAACATTAGGCCTACATTCTAGAACCATGGTCAATATATGTATTAGGCTAATACCTACATTTTTGGACTTTGGGAAATTTCAAGAAAGATACCTAACTTTGAGCTCATGATTGTCCAAAAGAACTTATTAGAAATAAGGAACAAGGAAACCAAAGCAAACACTCAATAGAAAGTGGGAAAGTAAGAAGGCAAATAAATATATACATGTTTATTTACAAATAAGGGGCAAGAATGAAATAACTGAAAGGAAACTATCTAGCCTACCTACACTAAATCTAACCATCTTATAGTTTACTCCATGAAGACCTCAGGAGGAGCACAAGAGAAGTAATGCTTGAGGTATTTACCATTGGTGGGTAATGTGAACTCTGCTCCTTTTAGATTTTTGAGCTTGAAGGTGTTATTTCCCATTATTTCTATAATCTGGTATGGGCCAATCCACAAAGGTGTGAATCTACCATGTACACCCTTAGGCTCAAATGCTTTGTCCCAAAGGAAAAATAGGTCCCCCTATCTGAACACCTTAATATTTGATATTTTATCAAACCATCTCTTGACTATGGTATGACATTTGTTAAAATCAACAGAGGCTTTCTCCCTTGTATCTTCCATCTAAATTATGTCTAACAATCTTGAGTTTGCTAAATCCTTACCCTCTTCTATATATTCTTACATGAATCTATATGTGGGAAACTTAAGAGTGATAGGAAAGATGGGTTCCTAGCCATACACTAATAGAAAAGGTGATACCTTCAAGTTTTGTTTAATCATGATCCCATCCACCCATAATGCATACTTGAGCAACTTGTGCCAGGTCTTGGGTTTGTCTTCTAGATATTTTTTGATTGATTTCATCATATTTTTATTGATAGACTCAAAAAATCCATTCCTTAGGGATAATGGTTGGATAAAAACTTTAGGTAGATATAATTATCATAATCCCATTCAGTCATCTCTATGGTTGAAAATGCTGACCCATTATCACACACTAGAGAGACTAGAGTTCCAAATCTAGTACAAATCTTCTCTTCCATGAATTTGATCACCTAATCCATTATGTATTATTTAGTGGCTATAGCTTCATCCCACCTTATATAGTAATCCATGGAATTCAAGATGAATTTGTGACCTTTAGATGAATTTGAGTTGATTACTCCTACAAAATCTGACCCCCGTTGTGCAAAATTATAGTAAGAGTGAAATTCTCTCACATGCCTATGAGCATCCTTAAAGATAGTTGGCCAATAGTAGCTATCTCTAAGAATATTATGTGTAGTAGTCACCCCTGATGGGTGTCTATTGCCAAAATTCTCATGAAAGATACTCATGATTTAAGAAGCTACCTCTTTTTAAGCACACTTGAGGTAGACTCACACAAATTTTTTTTATATAAGACTCCATTATTAATTAGATAATGAGTAGTTTTGAGCCTTAGATCCCTCTTTTACTCCATTGTTAATTATGTAGGATAGATACCATTAATTAACAAATGAATAATAGAATCATACCATTCACTAGTTTGAAATTTTTACTATTCAACTTGCATAATATTTAGCTTAGGAATAGTATTAGCAATCATTTGGATCAGATCTTAGCATCTTACCAATTTTTTTGTTTTCATTTCCATGACATACTCCTTAAAAATTGACATCCACTTACTTTTGCATTCTCCCAACTCATTCTAGCTTGACATAAGCTTTGTGGTAAGGTCAGATAGAATAGCATGTACCTTATTTCTAATGATATAATTCCTAAATTTATTTAATACCTTAACTAATTCATATGTTTGGTTATAAATCAATGAATAGTTTAACTCAACATTATTAAAATTAGTGCTCATAAAAGCTATTGGGTGATTGTACCCCTCAACTTTTTGAGTCGATATATTAGCGATGGTATGATCAGAGGAAAATGAATAGAGCCTATAGCCTATCAGGACTTATCTAGAATAGATCCTATAAATTTTCCTCCTTAATGTCATTGAATGCATTTCTAGATTCTTCATTCTATGATACCTTGGCATCCTTCTTGAGTATGTCATTTAGTGGCTTGACAATCTTTGCAAATCTAGAAATGAATTTCCTTATAAAGTTAATATTACCAAATAATGACTTTAGCTCTTTGTTACTATTTGGGGGCTCTATTTTGTATATATTCTCTACCATTTTAGGATCTATAGAGATCCCATCTTTTGTTATAACATGTCCTAGCAGTTTACATTCAGTAACACAAAAAATAATTTTCTTACAGTTTTAAGGAAATCCCATACCTTTTGCATATTTCAAACACTTGTTTTAAATGCATGAAGTGATCTTCCCTATTTTTAGAAAAGATAATTAGACCATCCATATAATTAATGATGTATTTACCTATCAAGCCTTGGAAGGCATGGTCCATAGCTCTTTGAAAAGTAGTTCCTGCATTGATTAGCATAAAGGACATTTTATTGTATGAAAAATTTCCCCACTTGGTGGTGAATGTTGTCTTCATCCTATCTTCTTTGTCAACCAATACCTAGTTATAACCTGAAAACCCATCAAGAAAAGACATCATACCTGATCCTAAAATAGCTTGAATAACCTAGTCAAGAGAAGGAAGAGGATAGTTATCCTTCTCAGATGTTTTATTTAAATTCCTAAAATCAATATAGAGCCTAAACTCACCATTATTCTTCCTAACCGGTACTAAATTATCTACCCAAGTAGATTTCCTGATGGGGAAGACTATCCTAGCATATAGATGTCTCTTTACCTCTTTAAAAATCATTGGTTCCAAGATAGGGTTTATAGGCCTCTATTTCTACTTGAATGGTTTACAGTTCTGTTTTAAGGGGATGGTGTAAGTGATGAACCTAGGATTAAATATATTTAAGTCATCATAAAACCATGCTATGACATCCTTGTATTAGGTAAGGAGCTCTTTATCTTTCTTGTTCTCAAGTTTGTGCAAGTTTTTCCAACATTTACTAGTTGGGGTTGATCTTGAAGAGAAAGATCAATAGTGTTATAATCCTTCCCACTTACCTTGGGAATATTAGAAACTTTAGCCAGTTTGTCCTAATCAAATAATCTCTCTAAAGTAATCATCCCCTTAAGGATCTTTTTGTCATTCAATTGAATGACTTTACCGTCAAACCTATTCTTCTTAGATGTATTTTCAATAGTCTCATCAATAATATGAGCATAAAATGATTTATAATTGGTCATGAAATCCAATATCTATTGATCATCATTGAAAACTTGAAAATGGTTAACATTATCAAGCACTAAAGGATAAGGGATCAACTCAATGCTGAAATTGAGGGAATCTTGGTTGGGCATGAGGTTGGATAAAACATATGCCAACTCATCAGTATCTTGGCTTTCCTCTCTTGGTATGAAGGTAATGCTAAAATAATAAAAGTTATCAATCAAATACCAAGCCCTAAACTTATACCTCCTAAGATATGAGAGCTTGCATTGGTATTTGATTCTTACCTGGTTGACCACTAGTTTTGAATCCCCATAAACTAGAATTTTTTTTACCTTATTCTTTATATCAAATTGAAAACCTAAGATAAGGGATTCATATTCAAAAATATTTTTAGTTCAATGGAATTATATCCTATAATAATCATGGTACTTTCTATTAGTAGGATCGGTTAAGACAATGCCAACACCTAATCCAGCATTACACCTAGCACCATAAAAATGCAATTTACATAGCTGAAGAACAATATGAGCACTCTTGGGATCACATACCGTATCAGTCTCTAGGTTGAAAACACATAAGTCTAAGTCAATTATGTTGACCCTCTTATTCACAACATTTTATTTTATTATCACATGTTTCATCCTTAGTTCTCTTTCAACCTTGATTTGATTAGGGACTCCCTTCCAAGGTAGTCACAAATGTGAGAAATATATGGACTTGTAACATTTGAGGGCCTTGGTCCACTCATTTCTTAACAAAATTCCATAAACATTAGGTAAATAAACAAATTTAATATCAATGAATTATTGTGCCCTAGGCTCATAAGTTAATTGCATGTGAACATTTTAAAGTTCCCCAACTACCTTGAATCTAGATTTGTCTAAGTTATAACTCTATCAGACTTAATAAGAGTCAGGCCAAATTTTTTGCATATCCCTATAGGAATTATGTTGGTAGAAGAACTAAAATATAGTAATAAATTATGTAAGTTCTTACCAAACATCTGATAATGAGCAAGAAAGGAGGAGATTTTTTCATGGCTTTGTGTACAGTTACATTGGCATGGTAGGCCTTGGGTGGCTTGCTGAAATTATCTAACAAATAATCTAATAGGAGGTAAATTTTCTCTATGATCTAAGTAATTTAATGTAATGTAATATTATCCTTTATCTTATTCATATCCTTAACAATTTTATATCTAGTTTTAGAAGAACTAGGAATATCAATGTTAGGTTTAGAAGTACTCCCTTTGGGTGGCTCTGGATTGTTACTTTAAGAAGTGTCTGGAAGAGTCCCAAAATTATTTAGAGGTGTTGAGGTAGTCAAGGGATGCCTTTGGTCTCTATTCCTCAAATGATATGTATTCTTAAATAACAATTTAAAGGCTTATATCTCCTCAAGGATCTCATTAGGTTCATTATCTTCCTAAAAAGGGAAATCTAAAGTATCTACCATGAAGGCTTTATCAAATGACTTGGATCCAAAATAACCTATACAAATCTCCTTGTTGAAAACCACTTAAAATATATCCAAATCCTCTTGGAAATCTTTAAAATATTTTCAAAACTGAATACAGTCAATTTTACCATGCTTGGTTATGCAATGTACCCCACAATAATCAGGGAATGCATTATCAGTGAGGTTAATGTCCATGGTCTTATTTTCAAAAGATGTCTCATTATTTATATTATTATAAAATATAATTCTAAAATATATTATTTGGCCTATTATACCTTTGAAATGATAAGTTCCTACCTAAGCTTTTAGAACTATTTTCAACTTGTTTTTATAGATGAAGAAAATCAATGCTTAACTTTTGGACCATTTTTAGGAGTTTTAGAATTATGTACCTGGTTATTGTTAGCACCAATAGTTGGTACCAAATCTCTTTGATCATTTGTATTGAATCTATTAGTAGGATGATTTAAGAATCCTAAGTCTTTATATGGAGCAACATGACTCAATGGCAACTGATTTAAGTTTGGGAGTTAGTTTAATACTAGGATATTTTGGTTGCTGTTATGGATAAGTTCATCATAGATATATGTGGGTTGATGTTTGGCATAGAGTATTACATTTTACCCTAGCATTACATCTGATCATTGATGGTTACTACCTCAAAATAAGCCCTAGTTAATGAAGTTATAGTTAGCATGGATCTCTTCAAAAACATAGAGGTTATGAGATCTACTGCATCATTATAGATTTCTAAAGATAAAACATCATCAAGCTTATAGGATTCTATGGTCCTGTTATACATTTTATAAAATCTATCATTAGAGGACCTAATAGGCTCACTTTCATCCCTTTTAATGGTGGTGAACTAATGGTAAATAACACAAGGATTGATAATCTTACCAAATTGATCTATAAAAACATCAGTGAAACCATCCCAACTAGTGATGTAATTATCAGGAAAGTTCAATAACCATTCATAAGTAACATCCTTAAAGGTATAGGTGAATAACCTAAAATCAACATCTTCATGCACAATATTTATCAACCTTAAGGCATCTCTAAAAGACTTAATGTTCTCTTTAGCAGTCTTAATACCAATTGGACTAAATGTAGGTAAATACTTCTTAAGGTTATGTGGGAGGTCATGTACCACACCTGACACATTGTTTAAATATTATCCTAACCAAGCCATACTTGGATGAAGGTTGAAGGTAAAGGTACCTTGAAGAGGTGAAGTTGGAAAATATTTAGATCTCGTGTGCCTACCTTCATCATGCCTAGCCTTTTGGTGAACCTCAAGTTCAAGTAAAGGTTCCCTTGTCTCTGAGTGTGATCTGGTTCAAATATTTGATAATTCCAACTTGAAATTTGAATATCCTATTTGATAAATGATGTATCAAGTTAATCTTTATAAGGAACAAGGATTAAACCTACACATTAATCTCATTTTGCAAAGATTGTGTAAAAAATAGTAATAGATGTTGATCTTTGCCTACAATAGCTCAAATATGTATCCAATTTACCAAGATGATCTAACTTTATAATTTTAATCTCAAATAAACTCAAATCTATGAAAGATATTCCAAGCTTTGATCAAAACAAGCCATCCTAACCTTAAATACTATGGATTTTCAAAATTTAAGTTAAATTTACCAAAACCAACCTTCAAATCTCAAAGAACCTTGATCTTTGTCTAAGGAAGCACAAAGATACACCACAAAATACAAATATCGATGATATTTATACTTATAAGCAAAAAATTTACTCAAAAACATAAATATACACTAATCTTAAATTGAAACATGCTAAGACTAACAAAGATTAAAATAATTCACAAAGGCCCTCTTTCTAGCAAAAATGGCTTGTCGATGCCTCTGAGTGTACCATAGGGGTTATTCGTGTTCAAAAAACACTTATCATTTTAGAATTATGTGAATTCAAATAATGAGTAATATTTCATGGCTACTTGATTTTAACTATGGTGAAATAGTGATAGAGATATGTATGGGTGTTTCACAAATTTATAATGAGTGATGGTTGGGAGCCATCATGGTCTATTATTTTTGAATCATAGACAATCTATATTAATGCTTAGTGAATTATAATCTGAACTTAAGCTATAAATTAATCTATTTTTATATTTATAATGAAGCTAAAACTAAAGTGATCTGGTCTAAAAAGGGGTCAAAGAAAAGGGTAAGGTAGAAAAAAAAACAAGTGATTGCTAATCTTAGTTTAAAATATTATGATAAAGCATAAATTAAAATTGAGTATGCATTCAAACCAATATACAAATTTAAAATATCCTGATCTCATATTCCACTATATACCAAGCAAACTTCAAAGGATAACGTAAAGAATCATAAGTAAAAATGAAGTCTACTTTTAAAGATTTACAACTATAATCAAATAGCATTTGCACATCTAAATATAGATTTAAAAAAAGTGAATAAAAACCCAAGATCCTCAAGCTAATATAGCATATGCATAAATTATAATTCTTGTGATTATAAAATGTAACCCAAACCTCAAAAAAACTATTCAAATTCAAGACATAAACTAACAATCAAGAGAAAAGCTATCATAACAATTGACATATCAAATATGGACAATATTTGTAGAGATCCTTGATTATATTAATTGCTTCAAGTATAAAAAATTTGCTCAAAAATTTCCCCCTCATAAGATGGTGATACATTCCTTTATAGAAAGATTAGGAACTATATCGGTCAGTTACAATATAGAGGTGTAAAAATATAAGGATAATTGTCCTTCCCAAGACTGTTCTAGAATACACTTATTTTATATATTTAGACTAACCTAGGGGAAATATGATAATATAATAGCATATACCTTAAAAAATAATATTCATATTTTAGATATTACAAAGTTTTAATAAAAAGGAATATTTAGCTAGTTGGTGGGCCCATTACCCTTGAACTCTCTTGTTGATCCTGTAGCAATTTCATTACCTTCTAATATTTCTTCTTGATAAGATCAAGGTTCATGGTTGGTTTCATGAGGTAGCTTTATTATTGATTATCCAGGTCATTTATATCCCTATCATCTAAATTGTGGATTCTCTACTTCATTCCACTGATTCTAGATTTAGCCTAAGTTGATTGGGCATCGAGTAAACTTTCAACATCCTCCTAATGAATAGGATGCTCTCCTAGCTTTTTTCCTTCAAGAAGTTTTATGCAAACAAAATGTTCTACATTTTGAAAGTTGAACTCTTTAGTTCCCACCATAGCTTTCCTAGTGGTGACCCTTTCCAATCCAGTTATCTCTGGATTAAATTGGACAGTGGTGACTAGATCTATAAACTTCAAAGTTTTTTAGACCTCAATTATTGTGCTACTTGATGCTCTAAGAGTATCCATTTTCTTTGCTCTCTAGTCCTAGAGTGACCACAATCCTTCTTTTTTCCTCTTATTTCATAATAGCCCTAATCCATGGCTTAATGTCATCATGTACTTCAATGTTGGTAGCTTTTGTTATGGCCCATGAATGGGAGAAAGAAGGGATATTTAAAAATTTTTGATAAATAAATACTCACATTTGACAAATTTTGTTGAATTTGATTTAGTTTACATGATGAAAATATACACTTGAGAGAAGATTTTATACATTTAGAATAGATTTGGGACAAAGTTTTTCAGATTTATGATACATATTATAGATATGTTTTTCACATCAGAAGTTACATTATGAAAAATACTTTATCTTAAGACATATTTTAGGTGTGTATGACATGAAAATTCACCACAATCATAGATATAATTTTGGATCATACAACTAATCATGTATTGAACCTACCAAGATGCAATGTTTGATATTTTATCTACTAGAGTAATTATATTATTTTATTAGTGTGATAGATATAAATTGACCTAAATGTAATTTTTACTATTTTATATTATTTATCTTTGATATGGTTATACCATTTGACTCAATTGACATTAGCTAGACTATGATATACTAGAGTTGTCCGATTGATATTTTGAGCTATCAATGGACTATCCACAACTCACCTTGATAAAATATTAGTGTAATGATCACCATATGATTCTCATATTAATATATAAAGGTTTTATTTGAATCATCATTACCAAAAAACTATCAAGGTAAAACATGGTTGCATTGACAAATAGATGTAATCCTTCCTTTCCCTCTTTTATTAAGAAAATTTCAACTATTCTTTTTTAGCTTATATTCACTAACTACACATGTAAAATAATCTTAGTTTTAGGTCACACAATTAAAAAACCTGTATTAGGGCTCAATAAATTAAAGGTGTGTTACACACACCATGATACACATTTCTTTATGTTAAAATAATATTGTTTTATAATTGATAAATATCAGTCATGGATATATATTTTCATTTATTTACCTTCTTTGGAGTATATGGGGTCATGTTTGTGATCTCACTAGGCCTAAATTCTTATCTTATAATCTGACCTTGTTATTTTGATTTTATAGATCACATGTACCCTGAAATATGATTAAAATATAATATATATATATATATACATATATATACTTCATTATAAATTAGATAGATCCATAAATATAATATTTTCCTAATCATTTGCATTCATACTTGGATAGTAGCATCAATGTTAGCGTCCATTCTCCAACATAAGTGTTTTTACCTTCTAAACACTCAATTTTTTCATATTTTGATATGTACAAGTCAGCCTATTATATATTGTTAAAACTTTCATGAGTAAAGTTTTATTATAGTTGATATAAATACAAGTTAAATCTAACTCATTATTACCCAAATAAGCACCTCTAAATCTTACACTACACTATTAAAAGTCAATTGCACAAATAAGCTATTATTCCATATTCTTTCCTATTTTCATATCAGAAATAGGATCAATCATATTACATGTTTGAAGCATTTAAATAATAACCCATGAAATTTTTCTACAATTTAAAATATTTATCACTTCATGTAATTTCATATAAAATTCTATTTTAGTTTTCACACATAATCCAACACATTGGGGAGAACTACATATGTCTGAGACCACTAACCCACTAATCCATTTTTTACAAGGTGACAACACCTAAGAGGAGGATATATGGTTTTTTATATATTATTATATAGAGATCATATTTATTTGATATGATCACAATATTAAAGGTGAAATAAAATACAAAAATACCCAAGTGGAAATTTGAGTTGAAAATTAAGACTCTATACAATACAGATGCATTGTAGCATAGATATTAGAAACAACACAAGATTCCAAAGAGCAACACAAGTGTCTATGACAATAGGAAGGTAATTTATAAAATTTTATGAATGGATAAAAAAAAATTATATGATATCATTATATATGTGCATTACTCAAATCTTCATGTGCACCAATGTATAATCTAAGTAAATTTTATCGTTCATATTCCTATTAACATAATATTGAATGTTTTACTTTCTAGATATGGCATATGCTTAGATTCATTATCTATTATCATAATATTATTAGAATCCAAATTAATTAATGGCATAATTTTTAAATTATATTTCACCTTAGATTATTATACTACTTTTTCATGTTAATCCTTATTTTCAAAATGGGTTAAACAAATAGTTTTCCTTGTCTAGGTTTAAAACACTCATTAATTATGCAAATGATTCTAATACATAATTTTCAAGGGCTTGATTACAGATTTAAAAAAATTAATGAATATTATTATGTACATTCATCTTATGTGGAGATATACATGTGGTAATTATTACAATCTTCACATTATCGGATATATAGGCAACTCTCAAACATTAACCTAAGAGAAGTTGGGCTAGATCAACCCACATTTCATCATGTTTTACAAGACTAAAACTATCAATGTAAGTGTACATATCATTTTTAGTGAAGGATATAAATTCATGTGATTGACACTCATATTAATACCTAATATGCACACATAAACTTTAAATACAAGAAGGTTCACCTTCATGTACCATAACAAAGAGGAAGAAATAAAAAAACTGAATCAATAGAATGGGGACATCTATATTGGTGGTATCAACCCAAGGGTATCATTATTATCGATGTACACAAATATATATATATATATATATATATATATATATATATATATATATATATATATATATCCTTCCTACCATTTGCATATGGTCTTAGTCCCACATAATACATTAAAATGTGAAATATACAATCCTTTTATTCAACATTCTATATTTAACAAGATATAGTGCAAAATTAGTTTTAGTCTTTTGTATTAAATTATTTACTTTAGTTTATGTCTTTGAAAATTCATTTAGATATTTATATGAAATAAAGGGCCTATAGAGTACATTAATCCATAAATAGATAAAACATATTTGTGACATTGTTTATATACAAATATTACCAAACTAGGGGTCTTATTTTAAGGTTTTAACCCTATTTCATATGTTTTTATTTTTATAGATAATTTATGGTATTCCATTATCCTATTTGGAAATAATAATTTTTATAAATTTTGTCATATGTTTTACCAAACTAGGGGTCTTATTTTAAGGTTTTAACCCTATTTCATATGTTTTTATTTTTATAGATAATTTATGGTATTCCATTATCCTATGTGGAAATAATAATTTTTTAAATTTTGTCATATGTTTTCAAAATAATTTCCTATTAGGGATTTGTCTTGTAGGATTATGACATGTCCTCTTGCTTTGATAGCTCATATCAGATTCATTAAAAATATATTTGAGAAAATACCCATAGATTTATTCTAGTCACAATGGATGGATAAAACACATATTTATTTTCAGCTAAATGTTTTAACGATGTTTTTGAATACTTATTATACTATTTTTAATATAAGTGGCCTAAACAGGTACTAGTGTCTCCATTTTCACAATAATTTTTTAGTTTCATTTATATTCTACATTTATAAAAATTATCTTTCTTGTTCCAAATATTATTCACAATTTTATTTTAATTAGCTATTATTCAAGGAACTTATATTTATGTTTACTCTTATCTTAAGAGTACACTTTTTATTTTATATACTTTTTGTCTTAGGATTTGTTAAATTTAAATGAGGGACAAATATAGAACTCATAATAAGTCTCACACTTTGTATCTTATATGTTATACCAACTCCATGCCTTATTGTTATGATAAAAAATGGAATAATGATATAACTTTTTTGATTAATGATTTTAAATATGTAAATTAATAATATGATTTTGAAGGAAAAAATTATGATCAATATTATTAATAGAAATAAAACTAGTAAAATAACTTTTATATAGTGAATATTAATTTTAAAAATTTAATTTTGAAAATGAAGTGCATGTTTTTCTTACTTCATCTTTACACTAATCTATTAATCGTCCAATAGAACAAGAGTAAAGTAAAAAAAATAAAGATATGCATATTCTTAAGTGCTTTACATTAAATATAAATTGTCAAGATACACTTAATTATGACCTACATCAAATCAATCTACAAAAGAAAGTATTTAGATAATATCAATCAAGCACATAATTTTTCATATCTATTTTCCAAAAAACAATCATATTATTCAACTCTATAGAATGGAATAATATAAAATTTACATGAAACATGTTATTATTGAAAATAAATGCGGAATTAACCCTTAGTTAGTAAAATAAGTTTCCTTAAAAATTAAATCAAAATTTAAAAAAAAAAATAAAAAATCAAATGACTCTAATTTACACAATGAGGTTTCCATACAAATATATTTGAAATTTTACAATAATATTTTCAAAGAAAGTGATTCCAAGTTGTGAAACAAGGATTCTATATTAATTAATTCAAAATAATTAAATAATTATTCCATATAAAGTGATTCTAAGTTATAAATTGATTTCAAATAATTTTATGTATAAAGTGGTTCTATTAAATATAATGATACAAAAATTTGTGGTGATGGTAAGCTAAAATTAGTGAATGAATATTTAAAAAAATATACCATTATTACTAGTTATATAATTTCCATGATGCCTTAAGTAGGTTACATCTAAAATAACATTAAAAAAATCCTCTAAATGTTATTTAAATTGAGTATATAATTTAATATACCAAGAATATTTAACATGTTATTGTCAAACACATTTCTAATCTTCCATTTGAATCCCATGTGCACAAAATATTTAATCTCAAACATATCATGAGAGGAAACAAAATTATCTAACTAATGAAGTTAATAAAAAAAGGTTATAATTAAGGAAATTGATTCATATAAGAACATTCATAAATACAATGTTGTATCCAATAGTATGGATGATAAAAAAATTTCCAACATGGACTAGTTGTAAGTCACAAATTCAAATTGGAATCAAATAATCATGTTTGAAAATTTTAGAGATAGGATAAATGATATTTTATAGATATTACATGAGAATAAATTAATCAATCCACATCATGATTACTATCATCCTCCTCATCACCTTGAATGAGTGAAGGACATCCAATTTTTAAACTATGACCATATCAATAGATATAGAGATACTAATTATTATACTTTATAATAAAATATTAAGCACATTTTTGGATAGAAATGTTTTTAATTTTAATATAGTTGATAATATGACAAAATGGTACCCTTATCCATCACTTTTTGCTATTGATTGGTTATGATATTTGAGGATATTTCTTTGAAGTGCCTAGTGGTACTTTATACCCATATGAAGGTACAATATGTGAATACATTTTTCTAGTACACATTATGGGTATGTGCACAGAGTTGGGAAATAGTTCTATGGACATACCCTTTATTTCATACATGTTATTAACTATATGTATTAGCAATTATCAATCCATAATGATTACATGTTACAGTAATTCATATGAATTATGGTAACACACATTTTATAATAACACATACACATTACTATAATGTGTACATGTTAACTCCTCATTTAAAATTTAAAAACCCATAGCTTAATGATAAAACTTACCATTTTTACAACTCCCAAGTGTTATTTTAGGATCACATTTCTCCTCCAAAGATGATAAAACTTTTTTGAAGTCCATTGGAAAGCTTGACATGTCCTGAAATTCACAATTCTTCAACATAGATGATGTAGGTAATGAAAAAATACACCTATTAACCTTGTATTTTACCAATTTTTTAATTTTTTACATTTTTTAATTTATAAAAAAAATTAAGATAAAAATCCATTATAAGAGACCCTACCCATCTTCTTAACCCTCCACCTGACCCTGTTATTCATGTGATTAACCCTCCACTTTACTCTCTAATCTTTTGGATAACCCTCCATCTAATCCTTCTAATACTCTATCTAACCCTACACCTAACCCCCCCACCTAACCCTCCTAACCTTAATATTCCTCTTCCTAACCCTTTTACAATTCCGTGAGATCCTTGAGGTAGCTAGGAGTATATAGATGCACACATCATGGATTAAAAAAATTAAAATTGAGCTTGTAATAAGGATAATGAGGAAAATTCTATGTGAAGAATCAACCATGTGAATTCTATGTGCCTAATTAAACTACAAGGATCCCTACCCAAAATTAACTTCATCATGAGATCCCTTATGTGTTAAAGGATGTCATGAATATCAACACATTACATGCACTTACTGTGCTTACTAACACACTTTTTTAGTATATGAGTAGGCTTTCAATAACTAATGCCAGAGATATGCCACTTAGTGTTCATACATAACCCCATAATTTTAGATCTTATGGATATATATGTACTGGACCTTCTAATGATGATGGTGTTGGTGATTTAGATGGGTTAGATGATATAGTCTTGATTGAAAATTTTTGGGATGCCCATTTGGAGTGAAGTCATTGGCCACTACATCGATGCAAGTATATTTTATATAAATTTCATGTCAAATTTAGTCTATATCTACAAATTTAAATCTAAAAATTAATTTACATAGAAAATGAATTATATATATATATATATATATATATATATATATATATATATATATATATATATGTATATATATATGTATATATATATATATATATATACATATACATATATATATATATACATATACATATATATATATACATATACATATATATATACACATATACATATATATACATATACATATATATATATATATACATATATATATATATAGATACATATATGTGTGTGTATATGTATTATATATATATATATATATATATATATATATATATATATATATATATATATATATGTGTGTGTATGTATGTGTGTGTGTGTGTGTGTGTGTGTGTGTGTGTGTGTGTGTGTGTGTGTGTGTGTGTGTGTGTGTGTGTGTGTGTGTGTGTGTGTGTGTGTGTGTGTGTGTGTGTGTGTGTGTGTGTGTAATTTTTTATTTTCCATGAGGAGATGATGCCTTCATCATGACAATAAACATTTATAGGATTTGATCTTATGCATGCATTATTTACATATATAGAGCTAGATGTTAGGTCATCAACTATTACATCTACCTATGTTATCATGACACATTTAACTTATAAAGAGGTAAAATTTTGAGTTAATCTTACACTCTTGGTTTAATAAATGAGAAAAATTTTCCATAAATATTTTATACTTTATAAAAAACTAAGTGAGACCTTATGTATTCAATTGATGTATTGAATATACACTCCTCTATCACTTTGATTGGAGACAACCATTGGTCCATCCACTACTACATCTACCTATGTTAGTATGACACCTTTTATTTATATAGAGGTAAAAAAGTTAGTTAATCTTACACTCTTGGTTTAATAAAGGAGAAATTTTTTCCATATATCTTTGATAGTTTATAGAAAACTAAGTGAGGCCTTATTTATTTAGTTGATGTCTTGAATAGACACTCCTCTATCACTGTGAGTAGAGATAGACATAGGCATTTTTATAGTAATGCCATCTTCACAGGCCCTAATAGAGGTAGATATTAACTTGTAATTTAAATTTTTAAAATGTATATTTTTAATATTTTTACTACATTCTTTATTGGAAAATATAACTTATGTGAATTTGTTGTGTATATAGGGTTGTCCCATGACATATGTGTTAGGAACCTAACTCACACAATAATTGAATAAGAACTCTAATTTACTATATATTAAATAAAACACACATTAAACAAACATAATTACTTTTTAGGAAGGACTAAATCTGATTTCGGGCCACTTCGAAGGGGATACCTCCTTTGAGCAAGGCTCAATTACAATTCTTCTTCTTGGATACATTATAATAGCCTATGCAGATCTATTTATACTACTTTTAATCTATCCCACTCATCCTTTCTATGTATGTGGGATTATTTCTCTAATATATTATTCACTTCTATTCATTATACTATTAATTTCCTCTATTCTACCCCCTTATATGCATTATATCACTCTACCTAAGTATATTACATTCTATCCCCATAAAAAATGTTTCACCCTTGAAACATGATAAGAAATAGAAAGATGACCAAATGAATGCCCAAACATAAGTATTAAACTACGTTTAAGACTAGATAGAGGCATGTCCATATGTCCTTTTCTTTTTCCACTTATTTTTATTATGCTCAAATATGAGCATGTAACTCAACATAGTGAACATGATCACTATAATTGAAGGTTGAATTACACTTTGAAGCATTATGATCAACATATCAAAGTAATAATGAGGGTACTAAAAATATTTTACCTAGTGAGCTAATAGAGGATACATTCCATCCCCCTTAACATTGTTCTTAACACGTATTTTTTTTGGAGTGGCTAACCTCAACATATAATTGTTGGAATCATCTAAGGGTAGAAGGAAAGAAGTTTCTATCATGTGGAGGGAGGATTTGGTGGAGAGAATACCAAAAAAATTAGTATCTATAAAGTGATCAACATATCATGATATTCAATAATCCTCCAAATCTATCCATGTAGTGATTTTGGTATCATATTCTTCAACTATAGGAAATAAATCCTCATACCATGTGTTGTAGTTATTCTTCCAATCCAACCATGCATTGATTTCTTCATCGTATTATGTGATGATATTGGAGTGAAATGTTAATACATAAAAAATAGTATACATATTTCTACTTATTTTATACAAGGTAGCATCCACTTTTGAAATTAATAAACTTATTTTATATTTTAGGCAGTAATGAGAAAAACTACCATAATTTCATTTTTTTACAAATAAAAGTCAGTAAAAGTGAGATAAAATTCAAACTACTAAATAAAATTGAAAAATTCAAACCATTATGGGAAATCAAAACCAAGATACATAAAACCTTTAAATTAATTAGTACAATTGTTTCTCATTTGAGATCAAAATGCATAAGAATGATTTTTTTCTTAATATAAGTAGTTACTAAAACTACAATAATGCTTATAATATGTAGTGAAATTCAAATCTTAAATTTTTTATATAAATATATGAATGAGATGAAAAAATTAAAAAAATGGTTTGACGTGATTCATTACAGTCAAAGATAAGCATGTAAAAAAACCATCATGTTTGTTAATGAAAAAACAAAAATATGCACTTGTAAATGGTAGATTTTAGCTTACAAATTCTAACTGTGATAAGACAACAAGACATAGATCTAGCTTTTAAAAACCTCTAAAATACAATGAAGAAATTAGAATTGATCCATGAAGATCTAAAATATTTCTACAACAATAACTCTATTACATAAAAATGGCCCTGAAAAGAACTTTGATACCAAATGTTATAATCTTAACTCACATAATAACTAAAAAATAATATTAATTGACTATATATTAACTATAACACATTACACACACAATTACGTTTGAGGAATAAATAACTCCAATCGTGGGCCACTTTAAGGGGGATACCTCCTTTGATCCAATCTCAATTATAATTCATATTCTTGGATGGATTACAATAGAGTATTCCCCTATATCTATACTACTTCTAATCTATCCCACTCATCCTTTATATGCATGTGGGATTAGTCATCTAAGATATTATTCACTACTATTCATTTTTTTATTACTTTTCTCTATTCTACCCCCTCCCCGCTAATATGTATTATATTACCCTCCCTAGATATATTACAATATGATAGTCATATTCAAATGATTAGTAGGGATACTTATCATTTTTATTCCTCATTTCAAATGTTTATTCGTGCAGCTAAACCTGCCACTGACCTAATCAAGTATCAAAATCATATTATGTAAGACTATGAAATTATGGTAAGTGCATGTTTAAAAAATTTATTGTATTTTAAAATTAATTTATTAACTTGGTTTCATGAATTTTATGTTAATTTTTTAGTAATACTTGTATTTGAATAGGTTCAGTTGCAAGTGAGCGATAACCATAGGACCCACATTCATACTTTTTGAGTAATCCAAGGTATTCAAGGGATCTCCATCTACTAATTGGGCATCCCAGGGAGGGTGTTTTTAGAGGAAGGTAAATAGAGGGATTCTATTTTATGATTAGCTCACATCTTAGATAATGTACTTTTTTGTATGTCTATATGGTAATGTATGCATTCTTATATGCCTATATTACAATCTATGTATTATTGACATTTTACATGTACCTATATCGCATTCACTTGACATTTTATTACATTTTTATTTTGTAATCATTTATTGAATCTTATTATTATATTTTAAAACTAATTTATGAGAAAGGAGGATTGTTTAACTTCCATTATCAACAATGAAGTGTAATGTTTAACAATTGATCCACATTTGATAATTCTAGGTGATTTGGTAATTTTAGATGATTAAAAGTCATGTGATAGTGGGAATAATATAACTGGTCATATTTTACTCAAGATCTTACTAATGATATTTTCACTATAAACTTTTTATGATTTTTGAGTTTTAATTTTATTTGACTAGATTGTGGAAAAAATAATCATTCTTATTTTCCTCATTTAACTAATTTTATCTTGAATTCTATTTCCAAAATATATCTTCTTTGGAATGGATTTAGTCAAGCTGAGATATTAATTCTTACTTTTTATGTATTATTCTCTATCCATACCTGAATTGAGAACCTCCTCATTTAAATATCTTAGTTTAACTTACACCCATAATTTTTCATAATTTTTTTTATAAAATCATCCCAATTACATTTTGATGGTGATGCAGGAACATCAAAATATGAATCATTTCAACAATGTAAAGTATTTTAGGAGACTATGGGCCTTTGAAAATCTAATAATAAGCTATACATGCTTCAATTGTCTTTTCATAGGTCGATTTAATAATATTTTTGGGTTTCCCTCCAAAAAAAGGAATATTTGAATATTTCAAATATTGTATAAACTTGTAAGGGGTACAATTCACTCTATAAGATATGTAATTACACATCATGATCCTAAGGTATTATTATCTCATTAAAAACATATATTTACTCTAGGTAAATGTAAATCATTCTATAAACCTCATCTACAAGTAATATCCTATGATGAAGAACTATTTTAACATGTAAGCCTAAGAGGAAAATATCTTTGAGAAGCAACTATTTATAGCATGGTTGTTAGAATAAGATAAAATTTGAAAAAATTATATTAATAAATAAAATAAAACATTTATAAAGGTATAATCATGAATTTTTAGAAAATATAAGAGGAGACTAAGAAGAAATAAGGCCTTTAGGCCTACATTATCTCAATAGTCTATAGGAATATAAGTGTATGTATGAAGATTGATTAGTAAAAGAAGGATACTATGTTTAAATAATCTCTTAAACTTGTAAAATAAGTAAGTGAATGATTTATTTTTATTATATGTTTCAATGGTTTGCAAGATTTAAATTATTGATAGTATTGCATTAAGAGTTTTGAGGTCTACATGTAAAGATCATCATTTCCTTGCATGGATATAAAGGAATGTGGTTTGGATAGTTGTTTTAATTTATTTATAAAGTTAAATTAAGGTTTCATTTTTTATATAAGTATTTGATAACTAATTCGATGTTCTTATATTTAGAACCTTCCAAAACCTTTGTTTATGTGTACATAATCATATATAGTTAGTGCGAAACATGTGTAAACAAGTGCATGATATAAATTATCAGTTTGTGAAGGTAAGAGGAGGTTTTAGTAATTTTATAGATGTGTTAGTTTTATTTAAAAATAAAAAATCTTTATGAACCATCAATAATAAGATCTCAACTCTGTATAAATAGTGAAAACCCTAGACAAGAATTTCTTAGAGAAAAGACCCATAACTAAAGATTTAGCCTATAGAACCTTTCCAATATTTGTAAGATGTTGATATAAGGTGTTTACAAACCAATATTTGTGTTTTAAATTTTAATATACTTCTATAAATTTAATTATAGTTGACTATGTGTAGGAGTCCCTATAGGTAGTCACTAAGAAGGTTCCAAAAGGGAAAAAATCAATTATTTTATTTTATTATTTGGATATGATATTAGTTTGAAGATTTTTTAAGTTTATTTTATCCATAAAAAATATTTTAATATAAAATAAAAATCAATAGTTATTCAATCAAGCCCAATTTCCTTCAATAAGGTAGAACTCAACCTACACAGACCTAAAAAAGCAAAGTTGTTATTAAGTTAATCTTTTGATCAACCAATAGAATAAATATTGGTCTATCACATTTATAGGCAATTTATATCCATTAAATAAGTCATTAAATGGTTAATTGATATTAAAATAGAATAATAAAAATCTTTTTAAAGATCTAAAAGTCCTACAAACAGTCTTGTAATGGGTTTTTTGGAACTGAGTCAAGTTTTCTTGGTCATATAGAGACCTTGTTGTCATTTTTAAATTTTGTAAAATCCTAAATAAGCTCAATATCATTATCATTATAATTTCATAATCCTTTTGAGGTGATTGAGTCAACAATTATAGGATTAAAGTTATATATTGTCTAAAGTGGTATACTTCTGAATAGATCCATTAGAAGATTGAGTGAATTGTAAGATTCTTCTTGACATAAAATTATGGTAACCAAGGGATCCATAGTGAAGGATCAAATTGATGAATGAGATAAGAGATAGGTAAACCTAAGGTATTGATATAAATAACAAACATTCATTAATAGTTTAAATAGATTGATCTTGGAGGACTAATATAATGGAAATGTAAACCTAAAATGGATATAAGTCTGATTTGAATTACAATGGTTTATAAACAACCATAAGTAAGATATAAGAGGCTAAAAATATAGAAGTAGAGTAAATAATTGACTATTTATCATTAGGATGGGTCTAATGGAGTGTAAATTATTATTTAATGGTGAATCTACATTAATAAAAAAGGGTATGAATAAACTTATCTTGGGATAGTGCTTGAAAGGTATGAGATTGCCATCAAATGGAAATATCCCAAAATCTATATCACCAATTCATGAAACTAAGACCATACCCTATTGGTTAATAAATACATATCACTAGGTTAAAATATAGTGTTTAAGAAACACCTATTATTTCTAGAGCTAAATAATCTATTACATGAGTTGTTGGTTGTGAAATTCCTGAGATTTGTGGTGGAGTAGTGGCCAAGCTAAATGACTATTTCACAAAATAAACATGTGAATGGTCATTGGGAGCAATAGTGGTCCTAAATCTTTGTGAAGATGAAAATGATATGAACTAAGTCTAATTAATGATGTCCAAAATGTAAAGTGTAAACCCTAAGCTAACATGGATATTTATAATGACAAGCTAAACTATAGTGATCTAGTCAAAAGGACCAAAAGGGAAGGCAACGTATAAAGAAGGCATTTAGATCTTCAATCCAAATATAATGATGAAGTTTAGATTTCATCTGGATATGAATTTAACCAATATATAGCATGAAGTTTCATAATCATAGATCCTACTACATGCCAAGAGAGGGTCTAAGGGAAAGTGAGATAATGCAAAAGAAAACTAGATTTAATTTGAATATTTACTTCTACAAACAAATAGCATTTGCACATCTATAAGCAAAGCAAAGAAAATGAACTAAATATAAAATCCTTCAATCAACATAGCATAATCATAGGTTGATAACTTTGAATTCATATTATCACATCTATAATTCATGAAAACCATTCAAATCTGAACATCAAACCAAAAAACTGAGGAAGCAGCCATGATAGCAAACACATAGATAAATATTGGACAAACTTTACAAAATTCCTTGCTTGTATTACTTGTTCCAAGTTTACAAAGTAATTTTGGCTCTAAAAATTTTCCCCCCTTTACAAAGACCATACCTCCTTCTTATATAAGGCTTAATGGGGTATGGTTGTAAGTTAGGTCAAATGATAATTGAACAAGTGCTATGTATAGTTGTCCCTTTAGAACACTCTAATATTGATGATACTTTTTCAATATGACTAACCAAAATCTATATATGTTCCATGTTTCTCCTATTTTTAAAAAATAAAATATTCCCTTGAAATGGTTTATATGGTCTTTTGATTTAAAATAAAATAATGTGTCAACTCAATTAAATTTGAGACCTTTTTGCACTTTCAGCCTCTCATTCACTGACCAGATTAAGTCCAAGACATGTTTGTTCATATTTTTGATCTTCACTAGTCCAAAAAAATTATAATTCAAGTGATTTTAGGTATACATGACCTTAAAATCCAAATTTTAATGTCTATGTTGTAATGACCATGTTGAGCTATCCATTTGATCTTAAAATGTGACTGTTGTTGCTTTTGGACACATGTCCTTATCTCATGCTCTTTCAAGCCAGACCAAATTTGTATGATTGATCTACTTGGGAGTCCTATTTGTATTATCTTTCATCATGAACCATTAGATATATATTAATACCTATTATATCATGCCACTTATAAAATCCATAGGCTCTTCATTCATCTTACAAATATACTCCATCACTTAGCATCTTTGCATCATGTGGTAGCCTCTCATTAGGTCTTTAGCCCTGTTGAAGTTTTAACCTTCATGTGTTGTTGGATCTTTGAGATACCTATAAGATGGTGAAAATTTTCACTCTCACACTTATCTTAGATCATTTTCACATTTAAACATTACTCATGCACCATTTAATCATCTCCACCTGAGCAAACACATTCTGTTAGATCTTGTCTACCCAAATAAAATGCTCTCTATTATATCTTGCCTTTGAACTTTGGGATCCTATCACATGGAAAATCCATACTTATCCTATTTATCTTGAATTTTTGACCTAGATCATACACCATTTATCATTTGTATATGAGTTAACATGCAACATAGATCTTGATGTTTGAATTATTGATTCATCATAAGCTTGACACTTGTCTTTTCCAAGTTCACTTTGTTTTTGTAAACATAAAATAGAATTAATAAGGTCCAAAAAAATATATAACTTAGGATATAATTTTATCATAAGGTTTTATTCATGTTAATAAACATGATAAATTCCTTAGGATAAAGTCTTAAGCTAAGTTTTTAAAATATATAATAATAGATCTCTGCTTAATTTAGGCCGTGTGAATGACAGACTAGACTAGGGGGCTTTGAGAAATATAGAACTTAGTATTAAGATTCTAGACTAAATTTTTGGTCATGTTGATAAATATGATAAAAAATTTAGTCTAAAATATTAATCTAAGTTTAACATATAATAATTATTCTCACACAAATTTAAATAAAATGACCCCATGTGAATTTGAAAGCAACTTAGGCTAACTAATTAGACTAAGGGTTTTTTAAAAACTTATTTAACATGGATACAATTAAAATTAAGATACAAAACCCTAATTAGTATTCACACTAATGAGACCCCATTAAACCTGCAACATGAAAATATAAGAATCAAATGCTAGCAACATTAGATAAAGTCAAATGAAGATTATGTGCTAACAGGCCTATGTAAACTAGATCAACACAAGATATTAAATACTAGTTGTTGATCATGTTGAATGTCCAATTCATAAAAAAATTTGAAAAAAATTGAACAAGGTTCCCCATTTTCAAGAATGGGGGTATGTTGACCTCAACAAAATGGTGACTTCTAGGAGAAACATAGCAACATGTTAGAATTTAGATACTATTGGTATAGACTATTTATTCCACTTGATCAAGTACCATTATTAAGATCAAATCATGATTAGAAAAAGTCTTAAAAATGAAAAATTAAGCTCAAACATCAAAACTTAGTCGCAATGTGTGTGTGCTTTAATTCTACTTATTATTTGCCATGGGATTTGGGGAACAACTTCTAGATATAATGACTTTAACCATTAACAGTGACTTATAACATATTTGGATGTGCATTAAGAATCATGATTTAGTTTTAGGAAGGATTGGGCATCACTATACTATGAGCCAAGTGTCCAAGCCCAATAGAGATGCCTTTATCTCCACTCAAGGCCTTACTTCACTACCAATCAAGAATCCACAGCCCTAGTGGAGATTACTAGAATCACCTTTACTTAGAAAGCTCTTGAATTTTGCAATAAAGTTCTTATTTTTGTATTTTTAAGCCATTTTTGACTCTTTAGCAATGTTTGGGAACTAGGTTAGCTGGGTTTTTGGATTTGGTCAAGTGTTTGATCTTCAAACAATCATCCTTGGTTGTAAACTTTATCCCAGGCAATATTGTTTGTTAAGTTTAAACATGACTATGTTTAAATAATTAAAATTTTCACCCAAAATGTGAAATCCTTATTAAACTCAATTTTAGATCAAAAAAAGGTTTAAGATTTTAAGGAACAATTAACCTAGATATCAATCTTTATTGATTTCTCCAAATCATAACATCAAGTTCAAATTTTTGGAATCCATGATCAACCAATGTTTAAAAGTCATACCTACATTCTTGACTTGAGAAGATTATTGAGTATTTATGTGAATTTGGAGCCTAAAAACTATCTTAAAAAATACATATTGAGAGTAGGGAACAAAGCAAAGGAAAAATCAAACACACCAAACAAATAAACAACAAGCAAACAAATATTTACAAACACTATTTACAAAAAAGGGATATGAAGGAAAGAAATAGGAAAGAAACTAATTTAAATCCCTACACTAATTCCATAAATAACTTACCTCCAAGATTAAATATAAATTTATTTCATCTACTAAAAAACCTTGAAACATGATTTCTTCCATTCAATGTCCCCTTCTTGTGGATAGGAGCACTTGTATGCTTGTGTCTTCTATATGATACAGCTTGGCTTCCCACCTCTATTCTCAACCGTATAGATTGAATATATGGATCCAAGATCTAATCATTTTCTTCCCAAATTATTCTTTCTTACATCAGGAAATCTAGCTTAGTTCATTCAAAGATTGATCATGATTTATATCATTCTCCTTCCATGATTGTATTGTAAACTCTACTGGTATGCTTGGATTGATGTCTTCATATTGCTTTGGGATATCTATAATATCATTTCTATGTTGAAGAACAACTACAACATTGATTTCTATAATACATTCCTCAATATCCACATGAACTGGGAATGGACTATCAATCTTTACACAAAAACTCTTCAAGTCATCCCAAAAATCTTCTTCATCATGATCAAAAGAAAGGACATGAGATTCATTTGGAATCTTAATATTTCTAACATTTTGATGAAATATTTCTAACATTTTGATGGAATCATATGAAATTTCTTAATCTATTACATTTTGTTCATCTTCATCTTCTTTTCTTACAAGTGTTTCAATGACATCTTTAGGAACTTCATTCATCTCAGCTACGACTTCTTCTATTTATTTAGGAAGGATAGGATCTTACTCCATGATTGGTATAGTCGATCCCTCCTAGTAAGTATCCTTAAATTCATCTTCATATTGAAATGGAAAATCACATGTCTCTACCATAAGAGTTGTTTTAGAAGATGTATATGTCTTAAAAGAACTAGAAGACCATGCATCATTATTATGAACATTGCAATAATTAGCCAAGGGTAAATCACAAATGTTTATGTTAGGCACATTAAAATTTTTAGATGGCTCATTGTTATAGTTGTCATTATTATTTTGAAACCTAGATGTGGGTTTTTTGAACCCCTAAATAGAATAATTTCTATTATAATTTTCCTCATTATTATCTAATTGCTTTTATGTCTCAAGAAAATCAATGCTCATCTTTTAGACCATTGTTTAAAATGGAGTCATTTTCACTCTCAGGTGCTTTTAAATTATGAACTTGAGGAATAATAACAATTTTTATAACCATAGCTCTTTGATCTTATGGATGAGATCTACTTGCAATGTTATTCAAGAATCTTAGGTTTTGACCAGGATGAGCATGACTCAAAGGTAATTGATTAAAAATTGGATTTTGATTTAAAGTAAACATGCTCTAATTAACATTAAGAATGACATTTAGCATAGGTAGATTAGGATTGATATTTGAAATAGTATATGCCATTTGACCTTGGCATTGTATTTGGTTATTAATTACCACATCCTCAACATAGGCTAAAGAAAATATATTAATGACTCTAAAATATCTTTTCAAAAACATATAAGTTAATGGATCTAAAGCATATTTATAAATCTCTAAAGCTAAAGCCTTAACAGGTCTATAGGGAGATATGATTTTGTTCAACATCTTTTGAAATCTAGCATTAAAAGCTCCAATGGTTTCATTTGAATCCTTCTTCATAGTAATGAATTGTTGATAAAGGACATATGGTCTTATGGTCTTTCCAAATTGATCAATGAAATAATTATTGAAATAATTCTAGTTGACAATGAAATCTTCAGAAAGGTTAAGAAACCAATCATATGCCTTATCTCTAAGAGTAAAAGGAAACATTTTCATGAAAAACATTTAACAATATTAAGGCAAATTTAAGTCACTTGATATGTTCTTCAACAATCACAACACTAGTAGGACTAAAAGAAGTCAAATACTTTTTAGGATTTTGAGGTAAATCATGTTCCTGATCTGGTACATTGATAGAAGATCCACCTAACCATGCCATACATGGATGAAGATATTACTTGTGATCATTTTAGTTTTAAATCCTATTCACAATACAACATAGAAACCAAATCTTTGTAAGGACAAATGGATCCTTGATGAAGCTTAATCAACCTTTGCAAAATTTTGACATAAACTTTCAAATAATAGCAATATTTAGTTAAATAATACTAAAAATTAGTCTAAAACCATGAATATTAGTGATATTTACACAATTGAGCCAAGAATAACACAAATATTCAAATAATCAACTGATATTTAAACAAAATTCACAAATAGTTAGCAAAGATACTTTAAATTCACAAAGATCTAGATAAATGCCCTCCTAGTGCCAATTATTGATGCCTAAATGTATATCACTAGGTCAACATATAGTTTTAAATAAATAATTGTCATTTATAGATCCAAAAAATCTATTGCATGAGTTGTTGGTTGTGATCTTTTTGAGATCTATGGTGGAGTAGTAGCCAAGCTAAATGACTGTTTCACAAAATGAACATGTGAATGGTTGTTGGGAACAACCATGGTCCAAAATCTTTGTGAATATGAAAGTGATCTGAATTAAATCTAATGAATTATGTCTAAAACCTAAATTATAAACCCTAATTTAACATGTATATTTACAATGACAAGCTAAACTATAGTGATCTCATCAAAAAGAGCAAAAGGGAGGGCAAAAAAGAAAGAAGGCATTTTATATCTTCAATCCAGTCATTGTGACAAAGTTTAGATTTCAGCTAGACATGTTTTTAACTAATATATAGCATGAAATTTCATAAGCACATATCCTACTACATACCAGGTGAGCGTCTAATGGAAAGTGAGATAATGCAAATGAGAAACTAGATTTAATTTGAAGGTTTACTTCTACAAATAGATAGCATTGGCACATCTATAAGAAAATAAAAGGAAATGAATTAAATATAGAATCCTTCAATCAACCTATAATAAACATAAGTTAACAACTCTTATTTCATATTATCACATCTATAATTCATGAAAACCATTCAAATATAAACATCAAACTAGAAAACTAAGGAAACAACCATGATAGCAAACACACAGACAAATATTGGACAAACTTTGTAGAATTCCTTGCTTGTATTAATTACTCCAAGTTTACAAAGTAATTTTGGCTCTGAAAACTCCCCCCCCCCCCTTTTACAAATACCATACCTCATTTTTATTTAAGTCTTAATGAGGTATGGTTGTCATTCGGGTCAAATGACAATTGAACAAGTGTTATGGACAACTATCCCTTTAAAACTCTCTAATATCAATGACACTTTTTCAATATGACTAACCAAAAGCTATATATGATCCATGTTACTCTTTCTTTTATAAAATAAATATTAATTTTCTTTAAATGGTTTACAAGGTGTTTTGATTTAAAATAAAATATTGTGTCAACTCAATTGACTTTGAGACTCTTTTGCATTTTCAACCTCTTATTTACTAACTTGATTAAGTCTAAGACATGTTTGTTCATATTTTTTATCTTCACTAGTCTGAGATAATTATAATTCAAGTGATTTCAAGTCCATAGGACCTTAAAATCCAACATGTCATGGTTATGTGGAAATGCCCATGTCGAGCTATCCATTTGATCTCAAATGTGACCATTGTTGCCTTTAGACACATGTCCTTACCTTGTACTCTCTCAGGCTAGACCAATTTCACACCATTAATCTACTTTGGAGTCCTCTTTGTATTATATTTCATTGTGATCCATTAAATATCTAATAATATCCCTAATATCATGCCACTTGGAAAATACATGGCCTATCTATTCACCTTACAAACATAATATATCACTTAGTGTCTTTTTACCATGTGGTACCCTCTCGTTAGGTCTCTAGGCCCATTGAAGTTTTGACCCTTGCATGACATTAGATCTTTGACCTAAATTTTAGATGGTGAAATTTGTCATACTCACACTTCTCTTATATCTTTGTGAAATTTCAAAATTACTCATGTACCATTATATCATCTACGCTTGAGCAAATGCATTCCATCAGATCTTGTCTGCCCAAACAAAATTCTCTCTATTGGATCTTAACTTTGAACTCTGGGATCTTGCCACTTGGAAAATCTATGATTGTCTTAGGGATCTTGTGTTAAGCATGGGATATACTGAGAGGGGGTAGGTGAATCAATATATCATATATCTTTTCAATCTTTTACTTAATAAAATTCCTTTTATTTAACAACTTAATCATACATTCAAGATATGTAATAAAATTGAAGCAATAACATGCACCACACAAGAGAGAGAGAGAGACCATATTTTTACATGGAAACCCAATGTGGTAAAAAACATGGAGAACAATCTCAAGTATATAAATGAGCACTAACTCAAATTACAAAATTTGCAAGCACAAACTTACAGGAGCACTAACCCCTTTGCTGAGCACCAACATAACAATGATTCCTGAGCACAAAACCATAGGAGCACCAACCCCTTTGCTAAGAAACAACACAATAATGATTCATGATCACCAACCCATAGGAGCACCAACCCCTCTTGTGTATAAAAACACAACTATCTTACAATGTTGCTTTCTCAACAAATGATAGAATACTACTGCATCTCTTTCTTTTCTCTTCTCTCCTCTTGCTATTATTAGATATATAAAACCATGCACTTACTCACTTGCTTGCATATTTAAAATGTCTTCCCAAGCATTTATTTATAGCTTTCTAAATGAACTTTGGCATTCACCATTTTTGACCCTTCACTCCTCACGCAAAATGGTGCCAAACTTGCATAACCCTTCAAATCCTTGTATTTAAAAAGTCACATGGTGATCCTTCATGAACAAATGCATCCTTTCCCATTTTATCTTTATGTTGGTGACCTTTCAAATTCCTTAAGGTGACTCTTCATGTAAAAATGTGCCATACCCTCTTTTGTCTTTACTTGGTGATTATTTGAATTCCTCAAGGTGACCCTTCATAGGAAAATTCATCCTTTCCTTCTTTTGTCTTTATCTCATGAATCTTTGAATTTTTCATGGGCCTTTTTTTGACTTTATGAAACTAAAAATATATTCATTAACATTAAATAAATATTAACACACATTAGTAAAGATATGAACATTAAAAACACTATTAAATGCTATAGGGCCTTTGTCACCAAAAATGCTATACCTTTGACATCAATGAAAATATTTCCAACATCTTGAATTTTGTCATTGGTGACAACTTCAAAATAAAATTTCCATGTCCTAAAACCTATACTACACATGCTAACTTACACATACTATCATCTGAAAAACATACAATAACCCCCCTTACTATAACATCATGTACTTTTACCTATACCTATTCATATACCTATTTTTTTTATTCTCCTCCTTTGACATCAATGACAAAGGGTTTATCCTAGAGATAATGCTTAAACCCCCTCAATTGATATTGATCCTCAATGGTAGGAAGTAAAATAAATTACTCCCAACTTCTCCCATAGATACTCAAATGTGTCTTTTGGTAGTGCCTTTGTGAAAATATCTATAATTTATTCTATAGTATTGATATATTCCATCAATATGTTGATCTACCACCTGCTCTCTCAAAATGTGATATCTGATAAGAATATGTTTTGTTCTTGGATGCATCAATAGATTTTTAGAAATACTAATAGCACTTGTGTTTTCACAAAAAATAGAAATAGGTTCATCATATTTTACCTTGATGTCTTCTAAATTTTTCTTCATCCAAAGCACTTGAGTACAACACATCACTACTGCAATATATTCTAATTCATCTATGGAAAGTGATACTAAGTTTTGCTTCTTGCTTAGCCAAGATACTAAGCTATCACTAAGAAAGAAAGCTCTTCCATTTGTACTCTTTCTATCATCCAAAAAAGCTACCCAATCTAAATTTGTATGAGCAACCAAAGTGAAATCTCTACCTGTGGGATACCAAAATCCATAATCCAATGTCCCCTTGACATATCTAAATATTCTTTTCACCAACTGAACATGACTCTCCTTCAGAGCTGACTAATATCTCACAACCATGCCTACTACATGCATGATTTTTGTCCTTGATGCTATCACATATAAAAGACTACCAAACATAGATCTATACAAATATTGATCTATAATAGGTGAATTTTCATCCTTACATACCTTGTTTCTTGTACCCATTAGTGTACCAACTAGTGAAAATCCTCAAAAACCAAAAAATTTCAACATCTCCTTGGCATATTTATTTTGAGATATAAAAATTCCTTTTTTGACTAAAATATTTACAACCCTAAGAAGAATGACAATTCTCCAAAAATAGACATCTCAAATTATTTTTACATATTATCAAAAAAAATTATTCTCATATTTTCAATGTTTCCTCCAAATATTATGTCATCAACATATACCACAAAAATCAACTAATGCCCACCTTCTATTTTTATGTAGTGATTACTGTCAACAAAACCTCTCTTAAAACCTTGATCTTGTAGGTACTTATCAAGTCTTGCATACCAATCTCTAGGAGCTTGTTTCAATCCATACATTGTTTTCTTCAATTTGCATATATAGCTACTATCATTTGAGAGAATAAATCCCTTAAGATGCTCAATGTTGACCTCCTCTTCTAGATTCTCATTTAGGAAGGTAGATTGACATCCATCTAAAATACTTTGAAATTTTTAAACACTACATATGAAAGAAACATTCTAATAGCCTATAGCCTTGCCACTAGTGCAAAATTTTATTCAAAATCTATACTCTCAATCTGAGCATATCCTTTACATACTAACCTTGCTTTATTCCTAGTAACTTCACCATCTTCATTCAACTTATTTTTGTATACCCATTTTATTCCTATCACATTTTAATCTTTTGGTCTGGGCACTAATTCCCAAGTATCATTCTTCTCTTTTTGATTTAATTCTTCATCCATTAATTTAACCCAATGCTCATCGTGTCTAGCTTCTGAAAAAGTTTTAGGATGAATTTTGGATAACAAAGAAAAATTAACTTGCTTAGATTCACTTAACATTACCCTTATGGTGTGAAGTCATTCATTTATGTTTTCAATGATATCACTCTTATTATTATTTCTATGAACATATTTGGATGGGGTCTTGGTGTCCTTTTTCTCCTTATCCTTCTCATTTGATTCTTCTAAATCTTCTTCTTCAATAATTTCAAGAGTGTCTACTAGATCACTGGCTCTTTATGTTGCATCTTCATCTATCCTAACACTTGCACTTTAAACAATCTTCTTGGTTATTTTGTTATAACATTTATAAGCTTTAATTTTTCTAGAATATCCAAGAAATATACCTTCATCTATTCTAGATTCAAACTTATCCAAGTTTTCATCAGTTATCTTTATGAAGCATCTACTACCAAAAACTCTAAAGTAATCAACTATAGCTGGTTTATCTTTCCATAGCTCATAGGGAGTCTTGTCATTATTGACTCTCAACAATGCTCTATTATGAATATGCACTATTGTACCTACTACCTCTCTCTAATATTTATCTGGTATCTTGGATTCATTTAGCATTGTCTTTGTCATCTCTTGAATTATTCTATTTTTCTACTCAACTACTCCATTTTGTTATGGAGTTATGGATAATAAATAACTTATTTTTATCCCATGGTGTTCAAAATACTCAATAAACTCATCTTACATGAATTATCCTCCTAAATCTAATCTCAAGGACTTAATCTTCAAATTAGTTTCATTATCAACAAAAAAATTTAATGCTTTGAAGTGGATGAAAGCTTCTAATTTTTTATTCAAAAAAATCACCCAAGTCATACATGTAAAATCATCAATAAGAAACATGAAATATTTCTCACCTTAAGTACTTTGAGTTCTCATAGGTCCACATAAATCAATGTGAACAAGCTCTAACTTTTGAGTGGTTGAATATTCTTTTTTTTTGAACTATTTTCTAAATTGATTCCCATTTTGACATGGTTAACAAAGCTTGTTGGAGGGTTTTGTAATATTTAGAAGATCTGTAACTACTTATTTATTACTGATGTTGACAAGATTATCCAAATTTATGTGTCCTATTCTCCTATGCCATAGCCAACTTTCCTCAAACTAACTCATACAACTTTTTAGACCTTTGATATTGGATAACATATACAAATTATTGCCTATCCTCTGAGCATCTACAATAAAAACATCTAAATCTTTTCTCCTAATTTCATAACCTTCTGCATAAAACTTTAGTATATGTCCCTAATCACACATTTGAGTTACACTCAATAGATTATGCTTAAGACCTTCTACATAAAAAATATTTTGTCTTAGTTCTACCATTATCCAAACTTAATGTACCTTCTCTGGCTATTATGGTAGTGGTATTATATTAAAATTTTACTATACCTCTATGGATATTATTTAGAGTTATGAAATTTCTCTTGTCTCCTATCATGTGTCTCAAACATCCACTATCAATGAAGCATGGCCTTTTCTTCATTTCTTGCATGCAAATTTGTCTAGACTAATATTGACTTTTCAGGTTGTTTCTTTTGCCATGAGCCTATATGAACTTTAATCTTAATGAATGGAGCCTTGAAAATTTGGTCTTTATTGACTAACTCGAACATTCTTTTATAATATTGAGCTATGTTTGAAATTATTACACATGTAACATATTATGGCCTCTTCATTAAAACCTAACAGAGGAACAAAAGAGTTATGGATTCTACTTGACTCTGCATAAGTTTCCTTCTCCTTATTTGTAAAATTGTTAGCTCTTTTTCAACATTCTATTTTATTATTACCATAACCATTACAATAAAAATAATAATCATGAAAATAGAACCTATTCTGATTTGTGTATCTTTGCCCTGATTGTCTTTTGTAGTTCAATTCCTTCCATCCTTCTTTGTTTGAGTTGTCATCTACATTCTTAACTTCTCTTTTTATTTCTTCTTTTGTAAGAGGTTCAACAAAACTCTTTTTCTTTTCAAATATGATGCCTATCTTATCTGATATTGATTTTTGACTTTTTAATATCTTATTCAACATATAAGTGTTATTCACAAATTTTAAATAATTAGCTATTTTATCATTGACTGCTTTAATTATTTTCTCAAAATATTCTCTTAAAGAGGTAATTTCAAAAACATACCTTTCACATTCTTCACTTACTTTTTCCAATTGAGCTATTAGATCTTCTTTAGTCTTTTTGGCTTCTTTAATATGTGCTTGTAGATCTTCAATAATTTCCTTTGACTCTTTTTCATTTTTCTCGATCTAGCACTTCAATATTTGATTCTTCTTCTCAAGATCTTATAATTATTCTAAGGCATAAATGAGTTATCCTTCTAAATTCACCTCAGCATCATCATGTTCTTCTTCTTGATTATCTATACTTTTGCTTGCAGAGGCATCTTCATGTATGGTCATGAATAGAACTTCTTCTTCATCTGAGTCACTGACTCCACTATCTTCAACTCAGATAGGATCTTTAGAATATAAAATCTTTTTCTTTAATCCATTTTTATATTTGCCTTTGAATATCTTCTTATATGTATACTTTCCTTCTTCATTGTCACCATTATTCTTGTCTAGGCACTTAGCTAAAAAATGTCCAATCTTACCACATTTAAAACATTTAAATGGAAATTTTCCTTGATACTTACCTATGCCCCTTTTAGGCTTGTAGATGAATAGATCTCCATTTTCATATTCCTCATCACTAAATCTGTCAATTGATTCTTGAATCTTAGCCTTGTCTTTCTTTAATGTCTTGAAAGCAACTTCCCTCTTTAAGGGTTTCTCTTGTTTGGTCATCATCTCATATTCTATAAGAATACCACGTAGTTTATCCATATTTAGCTTGGCTAGATCCTTCATCTCTTCGATTGCTAAAACCACTACATCACATCTCATTGGTAGAGATCTCAAAACCTTTTGTATCACTGTTGATTCTTCTAATTTTTCTCCAAGGCCTTGAATTTGATTAACTATTTGATTAACCCATAAAATATAACTTTCTATATTTTATTCCTTTTCCATCTTCAAACTTTGAAACCATCTTCTAAAATTTCTTGCTAAACCTTTCCATCACCTTTGTAAATATTCTCAAGATTTTCCTAATTCTTATGATCAGATTTACATTGCATAACTTTAACAAATTTTGATTCACATAGACCACATAAAATAACATTTAAATATTTAGCATTATTTTCATTTGCCTTCTTTTATATGAGAGTAGTTACAAGTGTCTATGGCTCTTTGTATTCCTCCATCACTCCTTTCCAAATGTCAAATCCAAGGGCCATCAAGTAAGTCCTCATCCTTATGCTCCAAAATTCATAATTTGTCCCATAAAAAAAAGATTCCTTATTTCTAGAAAAACCTTCATGTGCTCTGGCCATCATCCTTTCCCCGATCTACCTTCAAGTTATTAAACTCTTTTCAAAGGAATATGCTTTGATACCAATTGTTAAGCATAAGATATACTTAGAGGGGGGTGAATCAGTATATCATATATCTTTTAAATCTTTTACTTAATCAAATTCTTTTTATTTAACCACTTAATTATACATTCAAGATATGTAATAAAACTGAAGCAATAACATGCACCACACAATAGAGAGAGAGACACCAGATTTTTATGTGAAAATATAATATGGGAAAAACCATGGAAAACAATCTCAAGTATATGAATGAGCACCAACTCAAATTATAAAATTCACAAGCACCAACTTGTAGGAGCACCAACCCCTTTGTTGAGCACTAACACAACAATGATTTGTGATCACTAACCCATAGGAGCACCAAACCCTTTGCTGAGCACCAACACAAAAATGATTCATGAGTACCAACCTATAAGAACACCAACCCATCTTGTGTATAAAAACATAACTATCTTACAATGTTGCTTTCTCAACAAATGATAGAATACTACTGCATCTCTTTCTTTTCTCTTCTCTCCTCTTTCTCTTCTTAGCTATATAAAGTCATACACTTACTTTCTTGTATGTTTCAAATGGATTATAAATCCTTTATTTATATCTTTCTAAATTACCTTTGGCATTCACCCTTTGTGACCCTTCACTCCTCATTGAAAATGACACCAAACTTGCATGACTCTTTGAATCCTTGTATTTGAAAAGTCACATGGCGACCCTTCATGAGAAAATCCTTTCCCCTTTTTTCTATATTGATAACCTTTTGAATTTCTTAAGGTGATTCTTCATGGAAAAATGTACCATACCCTCTTTTTTTTTCACTTGGTGACTATGAATTCCTCAAGGTGACCCTTCATAGGAAAATGTGTCCTTTCCTTCTTTTATCTTTATCTCATGAATCTTTGACTTCTTCATGGGCCTTATTTTAAATTTATGAAACTAAAAAAATATTCATTAATATTAAGTAAATATTAACACACATTATCTAGGATATGAGCATTAAAAACACCATTAAATGTTATGGGGCCTTTATCACCAATAATGCTAGACCTTTGACATCATTGACAATATTTCCAACATCTTGAATTTTGGACCTAGATCATGCAATGTTAGATCATTTTTGTTTGACTTAACATGCACCACATATCTTTATGTTTGACTTATTGACTCCCCGTGAGCTTGACACCTATCTTTTTTGGGTTCACTCTATTTCTACAAACATAAAATAGACTTAATAAGGTCCCAGGAAATATATAACTTAAGATATAATTTTAGCCTAAGGTTTTATTCACATAAATAAACATGATAAAAAACTTAGGATAAAGTCTTAAGATAAGTTCTTAAAATATATAATAATAAATCTCCACTTAATTTAGCCCATGTGAACAACAGACTAGACTAGGGGGCTTTGGGAAATATATAACTTAGTATGAAGCTTTTGGACTAAAGTTTTGGTCATGTTGATAAACATGATAAAAACTTTAGGCTAAAATATTAAGCTAAGTTTAATAGATAATAATTGTTCCCACACAAATTCAAATAAAATAATCCCATGTGAATTTGAAAGGAACTTATGCTACCTAATTATACTAAGGATTTTTTAACACTTATTTAGCATGAATCCAATTAACATTAAGGTACAAAACCCTGAGTAGTGTTCACACCAATGAGACCCCATTTAACATATAACATGAAATTATAAGAATCAAATGTTAGAAACATTAGATAAATTCAAATGAAGATTATGTGCTAACAAACCTATGTAAACTAGATCAACATAAGATATTCAATATTGGTTCCTAATCAATTTAAATGCCCAATTCATAACACAATTTGAAAAAAATTGAACAAGGGTCCCCATTTTTAGTAATGGGGGTATGTTGACCTTAACATACCCTTCATATTTTTTTTCCAAAAATAAATTTGAGTTATTTGATTGTTTAACCATTCACCAGTAATAGTACTCTATCTATGGCCTCTACTATATCTTAATATCCTCTTTTATAGTTCCACTTATATTGGTATCTTAGAGACCAATGAGACTTATCCTCATATCATGATATTTTTAGCTTAACAAGACTATTAATCTTCCTAAAATCAACTATCCCAACCCTTTATACTCTTACATAGATTTTCAATGTGCTCATAAGGCTCAGATGTATATATATGACCCTTTTTATTTATAATAAACCCTGATTACCCTTACCCATATAGGTTTTTTAATCTTTAGAATATCATATAAGACATACATATGTTATTTGAAACATGTAACCGACTTGATCATAATATTAAGATCTTAAAATAAGTACATACCAATTTATACATTTTCTCTCAATCATTTTCCTTCTAAGATCAATTTATCTTCATTATGTATGTTTTAGGGTTTATACAATTCCATGAGACTTGAGAGTTTCTCATAATTTATTCCTAGATTCAAAGGTATATTTAATCTTCCTAACACCTTTCAAGGAAGGTAAAAAACATTCTATCACCTCACCAATAATATAACCAATCTCTTGTAAACCTTCAAATGTAGTTCCAATAGATTGTGTATAACTATATAATATCATGCCCAAGTGAAAATATATCATACAAATAATTTAATGACACATGTCTCCATTACCCTAATGTCCAAGCCAATCCAAAAATACATTTTCACTACTATTCAAGAGGGTGGAAACACTAACAATAAATGTTATCAAAGTACAAGTTGTTATTCATGAACCCTATTTCTAGTGCTTATTCCCTACAAATAAGCACTTATAACATGTATGGATGAGCAGATAACATCTAGTATCATGTTCTTGTCCTATAATCATGCATGGATGATAAACCCACCACCCATTTAGGCCTCAAGAACACTAATCCAAATACAATAAAAATGTAGAATTTTATCCTAACATTAGACATGCATATAATGTTAATTATAATTCATTATGACTAACTATAAGATGCTTACTCTACACTCTTCTTGCACCTTAAATCACTTTAGCCAAATGTTGAATAGAAATTTGGGGCATAAGTTGTAGTAATGGGTCCTAAAATGTAATTTTTTGGTAGTGAAGATACAACTTATTGAGTTCTAATAGGCATTTTTACCTCTAGGACCCTAGGTAAAAATATATCACTTATAACATGTCTAGATAAGAATATTACATGTGTTTTCAGACCCTGACATCTAAGTCCACCTAGAAATACATTTTCACTATGGTTAAAGAGGGAAGAAACACTGATAATAAATGTTGTCCAATTTCTAGATATTATTCAAAAACTCCATTTTTGGCACTTATTCACTACAAACTATAACTAACAACATGTCTATATTGATGGGTAATGTTTAGTACCATGTTATTTTCCTCCTGTCCCACTTAATTGACAAATGCACCACCTGTATACACAATATTTTCAAATTTTATCAAATATTTAAGCTTTACATCTTGTAAGAACCTATTGAGACTTAATCTCTCTAAGTGGATACCCTAAGGAGTGCAATGGTAAAGGGTTGGGTAGAACATTGGTGCTTTATAGGATTATTGTCCCTTATTTCTACTTACTACCAATCCAGCCAACTCCTAAAAAATATTCCCTAATATATTACTCCTTTTTTGCATACTCCTCTAGTATTTTACCACTCTCCATCCCTCTTTTCCTCACCTTAAACCCCTTTTGACATTTTTTTGTACTAGGTCGACTGGGTCAACCCTATATAGTTTTGTGTAAAGTTCATATAGGGTTTAGGTCAGCTCTTGGCTGACCTAACCCATTACCTAGTGAATTTTTTTCCATAACTCTACTAGGTTGACTGGGTCAACCATATTAGCCAAAACTTTTGGAAGGGATTAGTGTTAAATCCACCTATATATTTAAGATCATTTCATCATTATTTAGAGAATGAATAGTTATTATTCACTTGCACTTCTTTACAATCTATTCTTCCACCATTTTACTTGGGGAGTCTTATCTTAGGGTTTCTACTTTGAGAATATAGTCTTATGGATAAGTCTTGGATGCTTTGGCCTTTATTAGTTATCCTTATAAACCAAAATAATGTCTTGTGAAGCCACTTTGGCCAAGGGAGGGATTGAGTCTCGATAGGTTCATATTTCAAGTAAGTATTCTCTAATTTTGCTCCTCTCTTTAGTAGATAGAAGTAGCATAAGTATTTGCTTCAAATAACATTATTCTTCTCTTTTCATGTATTAGGGTCTTACTCATACATAGCTTAATTTAGATTTTTATATATGCATGTTTGTTTTGTTTACTAACCCCCATTTTGTGACAAAAGATTTTATGAGCACTATATTAAACTTTACTTATTATTAGTTTAGTGAATATAAAACATAGGACCTATCTAGGCTTATTACATGATTATGATTTATTGGAGGCTTTGGAACCCTTCCTAGCATTATGTATTATGATAAGAGATACCCTAATTGGGTTAGTAGATACCCATATTGGTCATGTTACTGATTATCTAATGTATCCCCAATTGGAACTGTATGGTATGATCTATCTTATCTGAGTTAGGATTGATTTATAGACATGATACATTTTTGATTATATACACCACCCATTCTTACATGGATTAAAAAATATGCATACCAGAGCATACTAAGATTAAAAGAGATTAAATATGATCAAGACAACTTAAATCCTATATTAAGATTCATACCAAGACCTAAGACCTATAAAACTATCAATACCTATAAGGATGGCCTACAAAATGGTTTGTCATGCATACGAGCTCACATGAAGAGGTATGAACTCAGTTAGAAAGAGAAAAATTTGGGTATTTTTGATTGATCCAGGAATGTTCATATCCTTGGAATAATATATAATGTGTGTGTGTGTGTGTGTGTGTGTGTGTGTGTGTGTGTGTGTGTGTGTGTGTGTGTGTGTGTGTGTGTGTGTGTCTATATATATATATATATATATTATTCCAAGGATAGTTAGAAAGAGACAAATTTGGGTGTTTTTGATTGATCCAAGCATGTTCATATCCATGGAATTATATGTTTGTGTGTGTGTGTGTGTGTGTGTGTGTGTGTGTGTGTGTGTGTGTGTGTGTGTGTGTGTGTGTGTGTGTGTGTGTGTGTGTGTGTGTGTGTGTGTGTGTGTGTGTATGTGTGTGTGTGTGTGTGTACACACACACACACACACATGTATGTATGTATATATGTATATTAATCCAAAATAATCCTCTAAAAAAGTGATCTCCATAAAATAATTTTAAATGATTAGTTGCAAGCCTATGCACAAGGTGAAAAAGTGAAAGTTATCAATAGGTTTGTGCATGGTTGGAGATATTGAGTCTTTGGGATCACTAAAAGATGATTCATAAATTTTTAAGTTCATATTAAATTCCTAAATCAATTATAATATCAATATAAAGTGACATTACATATCATTTATGCATCTAAAGTTAATTCCATAGCCCAAATGCATGCACATAGACATAAGATGGTCTACAAGCATGAAATTGTATGATTATGTTTATTTTTATTGATTGTACCTACCCATAAAATTATTGGAGTTTTATATGGTGTTTTCACAAACCTAGAATAAAATAATGAGCTTTTTTTACCCTGAATAACTTAATATACATTTTTTTCTAAACTAACATGCTTGATGCCATGTAGATCCTAGTTTGCACAAAAAGGGCCATAACTTGGGTTTTATAGATCCAAATGAATTGAAAATTTGATTTAAGGTCTAAAATAATATTTCATATATTTATAAATTTGTTTAGTTTCTATTATTTTCCTATTGGTAGATAAAATTAAAAAACATGGGCCTTAACATGTAAAAATGAAGGAAAATCAGACCTACAGAGAACCAAAAGTGTTATAATTCAAGTTATATTAAACCAAATTATCTAAAATGTTATTTTAAGGTGATTTATTATGTATTTAATATGTTTAAAGTTTTATACATCCATAAAATCCAATCAAAATTAATTTATACATGACCATTCACAAACATGGCCTTGTTTTATAGGACTAAACGAGTTAGGTTGAGTAGGATGTAAGCACTTTGTTGATGTATTAGATATTATAATGGACATTGAAGATGTATAAGAGTATAAAAATGGTTTTCATAGGTTTAAATATTATTATTATCTCATATATCCAATTTTACTCTTCATCCACCTCCAAATAGGCATAACAAGTTAGTGGCCTAGTGAACCTTCTTGCAAACAAAGTGATAATGTCCCAAGTTGAGAGGTTAGCATGATTGATGATATGAATTATATATTTTTTGAATATTTAATACCTAATTTTTATTATAATAATATTTATCTATACACTATCCACCTTGGCTACACGAATGAGGTGGATTGGTGTAGTCAAGAATCAAGAGGAGCTAGTTTGATTCTCCAAGGAAAGAGGTCTCTAATTTGAGGTTTTGTATCAGATTTTTAGATGTAATGAGAATAAAAATGATGGATAAAATTTATTTATAATCTCATGGTATGGTAATGGCCATAAGTGGGGATCCTATGTTGAAATCATGTAATATCATGAAGATGCTAGTGAATGCAACCATAGATTGACAACTTGGGAGTTGACAATTAGTTACATGCATATAATAAGAAAAAAATTATGAATGGAGAGAAACTTTTACCATGATATCCTATAAAATAAGATTCAAATAATTCCAAATATGCTACCCCTATTTCTTGAGCAAGCAAATAGTCATTTTATGGAGTCAAAGAAGCATTGAAGGTCTTTGAAACTACCCTATAATAATGGAACTACTTCATGGGAGTTGAAAAAAAGTTTTTTAAATGATAATTTATATTATTTAAGGTAAGTACATGATGTTTTAAGATTAAAATGGAATCAAGGAGACCATCATCCCCAAATATAGGTAAACTCATCAAGCCATTCAACCATATCAAACACTTCAAATTGCTATGACACTTCTTCTATGACTTATTTCATGAAAGACAACCTAATTTCAAGTAAAAAAGATAAGTAATTTTAATTTTTGTTTTCTTAGCTTCAATAATATTCAATTCTTTACAAACAGTTCCAATCGCATGAAAGTGGAAGCTTAGATGGCACCATTAACCTACAAAAAACTATTAGTAAGTAATGAAACTAAAATTTATATGTAATAGCTCTAAAATCATAAACATTTGTAAAATTTATTATATATACATTTTATAAGTGAATATACCTAAACATATCAATCCATTGAACCACTAGTATCTACTCTAATCTTGATAGTAGCAAGAATAGTTTCATGGTCTGACTCACAAACTTTGTATAGATTCATGTTTAATGGCTTCCCATGATATTTTTTAAATTGAATATTTATTGAAAGAACCAATTTTGAATAGTTATATATCTTCCTATGTGTTTCAAATTTTTAAAACAACCATATATCTAAATTTTTGATTGAATATCATTGAAGCCAAGTTCTAGTGACTACCACAAACCTAGTAGGATAATTTATGTTTTCTCCATCTATGACTCTTTAAATTAATTTATTTTTCCTCTACACACTGACATAAGTAGTAATATGTCCATTATTTATTTTCCTCATATGTAATAACTATAAAAACATGCTTTGTATCAAAAAAATAATTTTTAATGAAACTATATCAAGATACATAATGGAATTAAATAGTAAATAATGAATAATATTCTATCTAGATACACTAGATCAAATAAATGGTCAAAGTCATGTGATGATTCCATATCTATAAATTACAATGCTCATGTAAATTGATACATGTTGATTAAAATTAGAGGTCTATAAATCTAGTCATACACCCACTCTGGTGACTCACACTCATTCAAAATAGAGTTGATGCATATAGAACATAAACATGTCAAGTGTCTCATATGAATAGTCAAAGATTTTGCATTTGAGATATGAAATTAGTGGAGCTCACTTGAACTTATTACAATCATATAATCCTCATACTTTGCCAATTTTTATTCTTCCATTAACCAAAAATGGATACAAATAGTAGAATTTAGTCAAGTACCATGTCATATGTTCTCATTACACCATTCAAAAATGCTTTGTGTATTAGTCAAATCATCACCTTCATTAAATTTTAACTCTTCCCTTGAAATGACTCTTTTTACACATGCTCTATCACCATCATGTTCCCCTTTTCCATTGAAAACCTTAGTGAAATTCCAAATTTGTTATAAACCAATGGTAACATGTATCCATCTCAACCTATAAAACATACTCAAATTCTTAAATTATGATGTGCAATATTATGACCAAATGAAATGATGATTGAAATGAAAATTCCTCTCAGTCAATTGTTTATAGAACTTCTCAAAATAATTTTGCATGTAATACATGCAATGTGATCAATCATCATTGATATAAAAATGATAATCCATTAATAGTTTTTTATCTTTCCAAGTACTATTATGTTCATGCATGAATTCTAAATGCATAAACATGGAAACTTGTGATGAGTTTTAATATTATGACTTGACTTCCATTTTTGGTTTGAATGTGTAATATTATGCAAAGGCCAAAATTGAAATAATTGAACCAAGTGGGAATGTGTCCTTTCTTATCTTGAAATGTTCATCAAGCCATCTAGCTCCATGTGTGTTCCTTTCAAACTCATAAAAAAATTTCCCTTAATTTGAACATAAATTATGAAAGGGTATATGTTTTGTAACAAGCTCACAACGTTTTAATTATTTACCATATTTTACTTGATAAATCACAAATTTATATTTGATCAGAAAAACTAATTTATGTCCAATTAGACTTGTTTCATCTTCATGGATAAATTTTTTTATTTTGGAAATCCACCACACATGCTAAAATTTCCATCCAAATATTTGTTATAAAAGCACTGTCCATTTGGTCTTTCATAAAAAATGGTTAGAATAAATCCCTAGCTGATTCACAGAACTTATAAGCCACACTCCTAAAAAATATTGTTAGTATTAAATTATAATGAATATGTTATAAAACATCATAGTGAATTATAAAATCAACATGTTGTGTATACCAAGTGGTGCTTATGTGATATATTTTTATATAAAAAACATTGGCCATATCAAAATATCTTTAAGTAATATAAATTTGTTGATGTGTTTCCAAAAACATGGAGTATAATTATGTTTGATTCATATCCAAGAAATGTTTTGGATGCAATTTAGGGTTACGAAAACCAACTCATTTTTTAATTACATCTATTGAATTGGGCGAAATTCTAGTATTGTCCTTCCAAAATTGTGAAAATAACTCTTTTAAGGCATTAGATATAGCATTTTTATTTCATGGAAGTTGACTAAAGAATACCTAGAGCTCATTGGTATTGAGTTTAATACATATTTTACATCTTTAAATTGATTTTGTTAATGTTTTTATATTTATATCAAATGTTCAATTTATTTTTGAAATCAATATTTTTTCCCTTTTTGACTACTTACTACACAAATTGTGATTATATGCTAGGGAACATTACAATACTTATTGCATGATTTAGGGCCTATATATGATATGAATCATGTAATTTATCAGTAATTTATACATTTTCATCATCCATATTAGATGTTATTATCCCTAATGTGTACAGGGTAGGTCTCATCTTAATCAATTTTATCAACTAAATAAACATTTGACATCTTTTAGTATCATGAATCAAATTATGAAAGAAAAATCCCAAATTTCCTCATTCGGTATTCTTAAATTCTAGTCAAAAATGTTTTTAGACATTGGTTTCAAAATATTTTCATTAACATCAATTAAGTACTTACCTTTTATATGCCAAATTCTTGGAGGTGTTGTTACTAGTGGAACTTATTGATAGGGTGTTTCAAAATCATCATTACTTTCATTGATTAGTGGTGGGATGACATTTTCTTCATTTTTTCTTTCCCCATTATATGATTCGATGAAATTTCCTTCATTAATAATTTATTAATTATTTCTTTCCATGAAACATTATTCATTGTTTTGGGGTAAGGCAACATGCATATAATCATCATCAATAAAATAAAAAACGATATACTTTAAATGTCAGTTTCCAACATTATGTAATTCACTATTGTTAATTTCATCATTATTCAATTCACTATTATAAATTCCATCAAAATTGAATTAATTAATTTCAATTTCATCATTATTCAATTCATTGTTTTCAATTACATTATTGTCTATAGGATTTGGCTTGTTAGAGATAATTTTTGTACCTTATTTTAATGGAAGTGCTTAGATTTGTACCTTGTTTTTTCTCTCACCTCTTGTTTTTATTTAAGTGTTTTATTCTTAAACTTATTTCTCTTTCTCAAATGTGATCTGTCACCCATTGGATAACTGATAGCTTTTCAAAAATGGGGTCCAAAAAAGCATTGATAGGTCTTGTTCTCAACTTGAAAGTACTATAGAAGCACATAGAATGTTTGTGGGGACATATTTATTCAATTGGATAAAAAATGACCATTGAAAAGTGAGTTTTTGTCTATAATTAATGTTAGAATAATTAATTTATCCTATCTATTTGGAATAAATGTTTTAATGTATTATACCTTTGATTGACATAGGTTAGTTAGATGGGGTATTTCCTATGTATGGTTAGTTGTGTCTTAAGTCATAATTTACTACAAATTAGGAGATATAATCTCACTTAGTGAATATAAACAAGCACCTCTTTTAGTGCTTTTGTTAATTCAATTCATTCCACCTTTCATTTGGTATCAGAGTAGGAAATCCTGAAGATTTTTTTCGAAGCATTAGAGTTTTGGTGGAGATTGAGATCCATGTGTGTATGATAATTGGATGCATCATGTTACTCCAATTTCATCCATCCCAAGTTGAAATGATACTAGAATTCTAGCCAATTTTGAGGAAGGAGAACAATTGTCAATGCAGGTAATTGTTTTTTCAAAATTTTGGCAATTTTTAGAATCAATTGGAGCTAAAAATATTTTTTTAGAGAGTTTTGACCATACAATTTCAAATCTAAGTTTTCATGTGCTTCAAAATATCTAAGATTAGGTTTGAGATATTTGAATTTTCTTTTATTATTTTTGGTCAAGCTCCAATTTTGAATCGGTAAAGGAATAGATCCACTCTTTTACTATCATAGCATAGGCCATATATTTTCTACACTACTGAGTATTTGATTTGATCTAAATCTGGTAGATATATCAAATATATTTAGATCTAAATATAAGAATTATTTTACATCAAAAATCTTGGCATAATATTTATTTACAGATCTATTATAATTTTTGGCATGACTCCATTGACCCTCTAGATAATTTGTTTATCAAATCGATCCAACAATTAAGAAAAAAAATCAAGTTAATGACTTGAAGCAAATTTTTGGAAAAATATAGAGTCTATGGAACTAATCCTATATTTTTTCTGAATTCTACTCATAAAAATATGAATTTAAAAAAAAATCAATTTTTTTTGAGCTTCTAGTGATTTTTTGCGATTTTTTTAAGTTTTTATTTTGTAGGACAAGCATTGGAAAGTTTTCATTTACTGTAGGTTCAATTTTTTGGGTGAAGCACCACCTAGATCCACCACTTATAGAAGCACCACCACCATCATGCCACCATCATTTTTCAACCTCTATTCATGCCATATGACCACTTGTTGGGCGTTTCTATCCCCTAAGGGCTTGTCCTTCACCACTATGAGCCATCTTTGAATATCTTTTCTTCCAAGGCTCATAACTTTTGATCCATGAAGCTTGGGGAGTTGATTTTTTTTCACGTTGGCTATTTTTTCAAGATCTATGTAGTGGTAAGACTATTTTTTACATATTGATCACCCATGTTCTTTAAATTTTTAGTTTGATGCTTTTCCATGATGTTCACAACTACAAAATCTATTTATTTTAATTCTATATCACATTGTAAACTTCATTGGTAAAATTTATTGATTCATCATAACATTTCAAATTATAAGGTTAAAATCCCATTTTTTTCCCATAATTGCAATGAATATCAAGTCAGGGGGGTGGGGGGGACATTTTCTTACCTTCACTCAGCATATCTTTCAATGGGAAAATTATAAATCTCCTCAGACACATTTTTAGTTGAAATTGACAGCCAATTTCCTCATTTTCAATTGCATTTTTGGACACATTTATGGTGGAGTTCAATGTCCTTTTGTGTTTTGGTGTGTGATTTATTCTCTTTGTGTATGCATTTTTACATTTTTTTAGTCACTTACATTTTACAAATGCACATTTCATTTCCACACTTAAAAAACACATTCAAAAGCAATAAAGTAGGTATTGAGATACATCAAAGGTAAATTTGATTATGGACTCAATTATAATATAAATGATAAGTTATTATTGATAGGATACACAAATTAAAATCATACAACTTCTATCGATGATAGGAAATCCACTTCTAGATTTATGTTCTTTCTAGGATCTAGTCCGATTTCATGGGGAAGTAAGAAGCATAGTTATGTTTCTAGATCTTATATAGAGGTATAATATCATGATACAACAAGATATATCTGTGAAATGATATGGATACATCACATTCTTTGAACACTTAGAGTTCCATAGACTCAACCTACAATTCTTAATTATGACAATTAGGGTGTTTTACATCTTGTTTGCAATCTAGTGTTTCATGAGAGAATCAAACACATAGAGGTTCAAATTCATTTCATATGAAAACATATTTATTATCACAACATATAGCTTCAATATTACCCCACTTAGGATTAGTGTGTATATATATTCATAAAGTCACTTACATATGATAAGTTTGTGGAATTTAAAAACTCTCTCTTATTTTGTTCAAGCTATAATCACTTAAGCGGGGGGGGGGGGGGGGGGGGGGGGGAAGTATGTTAGAAAAATTAATTTATCCTAGCTATTTTTAATAAATGTCTCAAGTTATTACACCTTTGATCTACATAGGTTAATTACATGGGGTATTTCCTATGTGTGGTTAGTTGTGTTGTGAGTCATAATCTACTACAGGTTAGGAGATCTAATCTCACTTAGTGTTGTATAAACAAGAACCTCTTGTAGTTATTTTGTTAAATCAATTCATTCCACCTTTTAATTAATATAACATATACACATTATGGTATAATACATATGCAGTCCATCATAACATGTAAATCTTATGGTATAATCCTTATGCATTACTGAACACATACGTGTTATCATAAAATGTATGCATTATAGCATAAAGTGTACGTGTTATAGGTTTTAATTCAAAATATAAGCCTTTTGGCTTATAAGTGACATGGATTCCTAATATAAATATTTGGACATGTCAATCTACATCCAAGTCTGAGGGATTTGACAGAAAATTACAAATTTCAACTTCCAACTCAAAATACACTAGGATTTTAAAAAAAAAATAAAAATTATTACCATAATTATGAGCAAGCTCTCCTCATTTAAAATCTATGATTTATATTTTTTTTGGACTATTTAAGGTTAAAAATTGTGTTGGTTCCTAACTATATATTTTTTAGGCTACCACATGCCGCAGATATACATGCCCATACATTCTAATGTAATTTGTTTTTTGTTCATACAAGTGCAAAAAATCATAATATGGTCACAAACTAGGCCTAATTATACACACATTGAAAAAAATCCATTTTAATTTGTTTTTGAGGTATTTTTTGGGGGGCCACATAGCTATCTATCCATTTTTTTTATATCATTTTTAGGATCTAGTTACTAACAAAATCAATAAAAAAATATTCATTGATAAAATATAAAAAAATATAGATCACAAACTAGAATATATTATATAAATATATACCAAAGGGTTTGAAACAAAAGTAAATGACGCTAAAAAAATGGTGGGCCACATGACTATCTATCCACTCTATTTTCTTGAAAAAATAGGAGTTCCTATTAAAATTTTATATGTTTGACCTAGTTACACTTAATATTTTTTAAATAAAAATAGTGTTTCAGAAACTATAGTTGAATTTCTATAATTCATTTTCTTATAGCATCTTAAAATCTTGAGTGTAGCTATTTAAATTTATCTACACAAGTTAAGTTTTTTTAAATTTTAGGAAAAAGATGTCCATAGGTAGCCCCTTTTTGTCCCTCAACTTTGTGCACTTACACTTATACAATAATTGATAATACATAGGTATGGGAACCAAAGATGAATCAAGTAATTAATGATCATATAAATGAAAAAATATATAAATTAATGTTATATAAAGATCAATTGTAAAATAATAAATTACAGTAAGTCAAGCTAAAAAAAACTATCAAAATCTAAACAACAAAGTGTATTTATGAAAGTTGAAACAAAGAAATAGGTTCTTATGAAAGAATTTATAAATAAATAAAATAAAATGAAAACTAATAATTATAATAAGATTCATGGGATGATCTAATAATATTTTTTAAACCATACATGAGGTAAATGACTCTAAGGAAAATGAACATATTGAAGAAGAAAATAAATATACTGAATTGATTCCACAATATCATTTGGTTTGTTTTTCACATCCTACTACAGATGATTGGAATGAATTTTTAAATGCATGATGTATATGTAAATATATTTGGTGACTATGAAACATGTTCCCAAAATTTGTCACTCATTTTGGGACAACATATGAACCATTTTGGTCCTATAGGCCAAAATTATCTCTTCTCTTCTCAAAAATTGTTTTGAGTATTCAAATTCTCCATTATTCAAGCTTTTTTAAATTTATATAGACTCTACAAGATTGAAACTATGGACTTTGCAGGCTTGAAACTATAGACTCTACAAGCTTATTTCTATAAACTCTGGAAGCTTGAAACTAGCAGGTTCAACAGGTTCAACAGCCTCGACAGGCGAGTTTTCACAAAGGAACAAGTTCTCAGCACTTAGGCAACTTCAAGATTGGTTCAACACCTTGGTTCAACCAAAAATGTTCATCTGCAAGCTTCAAAGAAACGAATGAACCATTGAACCATTGAACCATTGAACCTTGAACCAAAATGGTCTAATGGGTTCAACAGGTTCAATGGGTTCGAAGAGATCAAAAGACTTTGAAGAAAAGAAGGCTTCAAATGCAAGATTGAATCGTTAAATCGTTAAACCAAAGTTGGTTCAATCAGTCAATTCAAGGGACTACCCCAAAGCTAAAGGAATAAGTGCCCTTGCGGAGGGCAGTAAACTAAAGGTAGGAGCCCTTGCGAAGGGAAGGGAACATTGGTTCAAAGATTAAAAAGTGACTAAGGCTGAAAGGGAAGATTTCCTTTGGACTTTTTATTTGAGGAAATTACTAAGAAAAGGAACCAAAAAAATTCCTTCAGAAAGATTTTCTATGGAAAAATGACTAAGGCAAATCCTTCAGGCAACTTGTCTGAAGGAATTCCTTTAGACTTTTGTCTGAAGGAATTCGCCTGAAAGGAAAAGCAAAAGCTCGAAGAAAAGTGGAAAAAGTAAAGGAAGATTTACTTCAGACAAAATGTCTGAAGGAATTCCTTCAGACATTTTGTTTGAAGGAAATGAAGGATCAAGGTCACCCGAAGGAATTAACCCAAAAGCTGTCCAAAGAAACCTAAAGGGTAGGTACCCTTGTGGGGGGCTCTCAACACCCCAAAAATGGACCTTCTCAAAGACCCAAAGGGACACCTTCCCTTCGGGGTGTCCCAAAGACATAGAGCCGAAGGAATTTCAAGGCTTCCAAAGACTTAACCAAAAACAAAGGATTCTGAGAAAGACATTGAATCGTTGAACCTTGAACCAAAATGATTCAAAGGTTCAAAGATTCAAAGACAACCCCAAGTAATGGAACAAAGAATGAACCAATGAACTGATTAGACCTTGAACTAAAAGAGTTCAAAGTTCAATGGTTCACAGGTTTAATGGTTCAAAGGAAGCTCTAGACACAGGAAAGAAGTAGATGATTCCAAAGACTAGTTCAAAGGGATGGTTCAACCAAAGAGCAAGGAAGCGATTGAACCAAGGAATCGATAAAGACTACCTAAACCATTAAACTATTAAACCAATAAAATTTCCAAGGTTCAAGGGTTCATGGTTCAATATGGTTCAAACAACTAACATCCATTGATGTCATTACGAATGTCAAATTTAAGGTAATGGAATATCTGTTAATTTTTTAATATGGTGTAGAACTTGAAAAATGAACCAAGCGACCAGATGAAGAAGATAGCCCAAGAGCTCAAATTTCTATAGGGAAGAGAGAATAATACAAAAAGATCTAAAATGTCTACAAGGGAGTTATTTCTAGTAGATGAAATAGTTCACCAAGTAGTCATCTGAGCACACCAAATCAAGGACATGGCCTATTTTTATTCCATGAAGTAAAGGCAAAGAAGACAGCTATGCAGACATCAAGAAAAGGACCAGACAACCCATGCTAAGGAGGAGACATATAACATGAATGGGCATGCCATAGTTAAGGAAATACACTATTCTAAGCATAGCCCCTTGACAGAACTGCAAGCGCATTCAAAGCATTGAATGCAGTATGGGCCATTCCATGGAACAAAGTGCCAAGCCTTTCTTGGCTGCCTTATAATGTAATCTCTTGTTTTAAAAAAGGGGAGATCTTTTTATATACAGAATCAAAAACTCTACCCAAATTGAAAGGCAATTACTAAGACTTTGAGCTCAGATTGTTGATCATATTAATTTATTTGAATGAGAAAGCAAGTGACTTTCATACTTTGTGCTGTTAAAGCTTGTCACTTTCATATTTGAATCGTTCTTATGTCTACTTCCTAAGAGCATTCTTGTTTATTTAATTTGACAAGCAAAACTAGTGGAAGTAATTAGGAAGATGTCCTGAAGCCAGTGGTGGAAAGACTTTGTGCTGTCATAATTGTCTTTAGTGTTTGTTTTTAGTTTCTTTTTGTGTAAAGGATCTTGGGATGACTTTGTGCCCCCATTATACTTCATATTTCACTCTTTGGGAAATTGAGGTGTATACTTTGTGTTATACTTCATTCTGCTAGTTACTGTGCCCTTTATTACCAGTTATGTGTTACCTACCTAAACGGATTCTTGCTTTTAGCTGTAGGCCACTTCTGAAAGAAGAGAAGTGCATCTTGTAATTTCACTAAGATTTATTCTTTGTCTATGAACATCATCTCTAAAGAAAGAGAGATGGATGGTGTAGTCCTACCCCTGAGTGTTATTTTTTGCTTATATGTGTGTGTGTGTGTGTAGTATATAGTGCCTCATATTTTATAAGGAACCTCCCCTTGATGAGAGGAGAGATTTGTCCACCTCTGATGTGGTAAACCTACACATTTGACCAACCAATCTCCCTATGCTATGGTTGAAGAGACCTATTTTGCTCATCAATTAGCTGGTGACAAAATATTCACCCAAGAGCTTTTTGGTGACTCTGCTGGGGAAGAAAAAGTAGTTTTAAGCCTCAAGCTTCAAGCTGAAGTAAGACCAATTCTTTTCCATTTTTATTATAAAATTTGGAAACTCCATGCCATACTAGAAGCTAGAGATCCCAAAGTGTTGTTGACCCTATTTTTGAGTTGTTACAGTAGGGAAATTTTGATTTATTCCCTCCCCAACTTCAATTTCAATGATCCAGGAGTGTTTCTCCTACCCATACCAGGTCACCAACACAAGGCAAAGCTTCATTTTCTACTATCAGTAGAGCTTTTCCTATACATAATCCACCCAAATTTGTTATTCCCATTTTTCATAATCAAATCATGGTAGTTCAAGGTCCTTGGGGTAACTCTTTTGGCCCACTCAATCTTACTCCACCTCTACATGAGCTCCCATGCAATTCAAGGAAGAATTTCCCCAAATTCTTTGGTGATGGGAGAGTTCATCCTGATGAACACATTGCATCTTTTAGCATAGCCTGTGGTGTGATAGGCATGGAATTTGAAGACGTGGCAGTCAAGCTATTTGTATAAATACTATAAGGTGCTACTACAGACTGGTTCTACCATCTGTAGTCTTGGTTAGTGACTGACTGGGACACTCTTAAAGCTAAATTTGAAGCCAAGTTCAAGCCTATAAAATATGTGCATTCTTTGCTAGCCCAGCTCACATAGATGAAGAAGGAGCCTCATGAGCCTATGAGGGATTTCATTTCCAAGTTTGACAAGCTGAGGAACCAAATTCCTACCATTACTCAGCCAACACCTAAGAACCTTAAATGCTTCTTCATCAACTCACAACTGATTGAAGTGAGTTTTCTACTAAGACGTGCTGGCCACATAGACCTTGTTTCTACTCAGGATTTGGCCACTGAGGTGGAAGATGACCTTAGCTTGGTAGGAAAGATAAGGAGAGATCTAAACAGAGGTAAATCCTCTTCATCTTTTGAATACTCACCTACAGTCACCACTGATCTAATGGTGCAAAAATTGGCAAATAAATTTATAGCTCTTAAAAAATAAATGGTGCAAGGAATGTCATCTAATCCTTCATATAGAGATGTACCAAGGAGGAAATTCCCCAATCAATCTTACCAAGGCAATGCTGCCAGGAATCAAGGGCAAACAAATCATCTTCCTCCCCCATGGGAGAACCTTGCCATTGAAGCACCTCCAACCAACTCAGCAGTTAGATATCTTGAAGCAAAATTAGATTTCTCCTTCCATCCTGAGTTGAACCTAGAAGATGATGCTAATCTCTTCACAGAGGAAGAAGAAGAATTAGCTAGTGACTCCAACATTAGTTTCCTAAATTACCAGGATGAACCCAGAAGTGAAGGTAAAGCAGTTGAGGGATCATATGATGTGTTCACTCAGTCCAAGAACCAATCAGCCCAACAAGTTGATAAATAAAAGATAGAGGAGCAACCTCAACCATCAACTTCAATTGCTAAGTAGGGAACCACTCTACCTTTCTAGCCAAAGGACCTGATGATTGAAAGAAAGGTAAGTACATCAAACATCCCTACACCTACTTCAAATTCACAGACCAGTGGCCCCCCCCCAAAAAAAAGAAAAAGAATGAAATCTCATCCTCTGTGCCTAGTTCATTTCAAACATTTGACATAATTGACCACATAAAAAAAACCAAAATTTAAATGTCTAAATTTGAATTCCTATAATCTAACCCTGATCAGTTAGATAAGTTGGTTCAATGTGTGAAGAACCAAGCCATCCCTATAGGATAAGTGATTCCAAAGGTAACTCATGATCCTCCCAAGAACACATCCACCAAGAATAACCTTGTCATTAATCCTCTTACTACTCCTGGAAGGACTGATCCATTTTATGTCTCTCTGCTGATAAATGGACACCAACTAAACAATTGCATCATAGATTCAGGTACATCTCACAATGTCATGCCTACCAAAGTGGTAGAATACCTTGGTCTCACTCTAACCAATACATTTGGGAGATGTTTCTCCATCGAGAACAAACAAGTGCCATTACTGGGACAAATCAAGGATGCCCAATTTGCATTTGCAGCATTCCCAGACAAGAGAATCAAGATGACTGTCCTGGTGGCCAATGTCCCAGCATCATATGGCATCCTTCTTGGGTGAAAGTTTTGCAAGGATGTTAGTGGAGAATTAAGCATGGACCTATCCAAAGTTAGAATCCCAGTCAAAGGCATTATGCAAATATTGCTCCATGAGAAGGAAGAAAAATACGTGGTCACTCAAACATCAGCACCTAAAGCTCAAATTTTGTTTGAGTCTTCAGGCATGGGTAATTAATTTTTATCCATGGAGGTAGTCCATGAGGTGTCTGATGAAATTTCTAGATGTGTCAACCTAAAAATTGGTTCAGATGAAATAAAAAAAGGATTGGTAGAGCATAGTGCAAGTGTCGAAGAATCATTTCCTCCAAACGAAGAAGAATTTAAGGAAAAATTAGTGTCTGATGAGGTACAAATTTTGGAATTTGATGGCAGTTACTCCTCTACTAGTTTAGGAGTTAGGATTGTGTTGATATCTCGTCATGGAGATATTTTTCCCTCTTCGTACAATTTGTAGTTTAGCAACACCAACAACATAGTTGAGTATGAATCTCTATTGCTTGGATTGAAGGCTGCTTAAGATAAAGGCATCAAAATCCTTCATGCCAAAGGAGATGTTGAATGGTGGTTTGTTAGGTAAGGAACTTGTATCAATCCAAAAATGAGAGATTGTGCCTCTACTGCAATCTAGTCTAGGGTTAAATTGAAATCTTTGATGCTTTTAGCATCTCTACCATACCCATGGAATTCAATGACCGAGATGATGCGCTGGCTGTTTCAGCAACTCTCTTGGTTCCTCACCCAAACTTCAAAGGAGACAAGTACACTATCGAGCTGGTCTTTCGACCAAGTGTACCTAATAATTCCATTCATTGGTAGATGTTTAACAATGACAACCAAATCATTGCCTTCTTATAGCAAAAAGATAGCTTTGAATAGCTGCTTTTCAAAGGCAATGAACCTTAGAAGTTTGAACCAACATCTAAATCAAGTTCAAATGTAGTTAAAGAATTCCTGAAACTTAAAGGAAATAAAATTCCAAAAGGAATGGTTTCCCTTGAAAAGCTATTTGACAAACATGATAGGTTCATCAAACATCAACAAACAAATTTGAGCTCTTCCTAGGAGTTTGATCAAATAAATCTGGGTACCAAAGAAAATCCCAAGATGGTGAATATTGGGAAATTATGCACTCCTAAGGAGAGATTCAAGTTCATTACTCTTCTCCACCAACACATGGATGTCCTAGCATACTCCTATGATGATCTGAACTCACTCAGGCCTGAAGAAATTTGCCATAAAATCCCTCTCAAGAGTGATTTTGTTCCTTACAAGCAAAAATCTAGGCAGTATAATCTGAAGATATCAGGTACTATTCTATCAAAAATATGGAAAATGCTAAATGCTAGGACAATTTTCCCAATCCATCATTCCACATGGATTGCTAGCATAGTCCCTGTGAGAAAGAAGAATGACAAAATTTGCCTTTCTGTGGATTTCAAGAACTTGAATCAGTCATCCTTAAAGGATAACTATCCTCTACCCATCATGGATCAAGTTCTGCAAATGGTGATCGATTCAAAGATGTTATCAATGCTAGACAGCTTCTTAGGATATAATCAAGTTGAATTTGGTGAATCAAACCAGCATAAGACTACCTTCACCACACCTTGGGTAACCTTTGCCTATTGGAGAATGCCATTTGGCCTGATAAATGTTGGCACCACTTTTCAAAGAGCAATGGACCTTGCTTTCAAAGATGAAATGGGTAAGTTCATTATAGTGTATCTAGATGATTTAATAGTCTTTTCTAGGGATCGCCCTGACCATGTGTGCCATTTGCAACAAGTGCTGGAATGCTGCCACCAAAATGACATTTCTCTAAATCCTAAGAAGTCTATTTTTGGAGTGACAGAGGGGAAACTTCTCAAACACATTGTGTCTAGAGAAGGCATAAAAATTGACTCAAAAAGAGTCAAGTCCATCCAGGAGCTTACCCTGCCTACAAGTAAAATTGTAGTTCACTCTTTCTTTGGAAAGGTGAATTTTTTACAAAGGTTCATCCCAGAGTTTGCTGAGAAGACTCACCACATTGTGGACATGATGAAGGGAAAAGCTAATTTATGGTGGACTACAGAAGGCAAGTCATCATTTGAAGACATCAAAAAATCTATTTCCCACACCCAAATTCTAGTTTGTTCATACTATACCAAGGATTTCACAGTGTATAGTTATGCTTCTGAGCACACACTTTCATCAATTTTGGTTCAGCAAAACCAAGAAGTTGTGGAATCTCCCATTTTTTTCATGAGCTGTCCTCTTAAATCTCATGAGTTGAATTAATTAAACATGGAGAAGCATGCTTATGTAGTGGTAAAGGTAGTGAATCATTTCCACTTTTACACCCTAAATTCATACACTACTACCCTAGTTCCTGAGACCATAGTCAAATCCATATTAACTCAGCAGGAGTTTGGAACCAAAAGAGGGAATTAGATTGTTAAAATATAGGAGTTTTATCTAATCATCAAACAAATGAAGATGGTTTGGGGAAGGGGCCTATGCCAATTGATTGCTAACAATAGACCAAAAGAATTAGGGCATGAAGAAGTAGAAGTGGAAGACATGCCAACAGTCCTCTTTGTCTCTACCACAAATGAGTGGTATTTAAGTTTTGGTCATTTCCTTACTTATGGTGAGTGTCTTGCCCACCTATTTCATAAATAAGGAGGACTTTCAAGTTAAAATCTACTAATTTTGTCCTCTAGGACAATGGCCTGTACAAGAGGAACCTTGATGGAGTGTTCCTTCACTGCGTGGATAAAGAGCAGCAGAACAAAATTTTGAAGTCCTTCCACAATCTAGCATGTGGAGAACATTTTTATACTCCTATGACTGCCCATAAGATTCTATGAGCCAGGTATTACTAGCCTACTCTATTTCAAGATGCATACAAATAGTTATGAAGATGTCAGCTATGCCAACAGTTCATTAGAAGACCCAAATTAGCCACTCTGCCTCTTAATTTAGTGGTGATCGAAGAGCCATTTTAGTAATAGGGAATCAATTTCATTGGTGTTGTAAACCCATCTTCAAGTGTTGGACATGATTATGTCCTCATAGCCATAGATTACTTCACCAAGTGGGGGGAAGCTATTCCAACCAAGCAGGATACTTCAGAAGTAGTGTACAACTTTTTCAAAGAGAACATCATTTCCAGGTTTGGGGTCCCAACCAATATTGTCATAGACAACGTAGCTTGTTTCTCTTCCTAGGAGATTACTCAGTTCTATTTTTACTATGGGATTACCCTCTCCCACTCTTCTAATTACTTTCCACAAGGGAATGGCCAAGCTGAATCAAGCAACAAGAACCTGTTAACTATCATCAAGAAGTTGGTAGATGACAACCAACAAACATGGCATAAAACATTGGTTGATGCTTTATGGATAGATAGAATTACACCCAAGAGGGAAATTGGTATGTCACCCTTCCAAATTCTTTATGGTCTTAATGCTGAGATACCAATCACCTTGGAATTGCCAGCATTGAAATTGGCCAAGGTAGTCAAAGATTAGACATATGAAAGCTCCATCGATAAGAGGATCATGTGCTTGACTGAGTTAGATGAGCAGTGGACTATGGTGGTGGACTGAATTATTGCACATCAAAGTCTGGTGAAGAAGCTCTTTGACCAGAGAGTAAAAAACTATGATTTCTAGATTGGAGATCAAGTCCTGTTGTGGGACAAAAGGAGAGAAACAAAGGGAATGCATGGGAAGTTTGATTCCCTATAAAGAGGTCCATTTATTATCCAGCAGCTCAATGGTGAAAATAGTTTCTTGTTGAAGTATCAAGATGGCATGCCCTTTTCTCTACCTCATAATGGGTAGCATCTGAATTACTTCAATTCTTGAAGTATCAGACAAGTTCACCTGTATATATGTATATCTGTATAGTCTTTAGTTCTATTTTATGTTGTTTATTTTCATTTTTTGGCATCTTTCTTTTTGGGTAGTATGACTCCATGGCCCAATGGCATACTTTAAGGCACTAGAGATTCTGGTTTCTACTCTCCTCAGCCATTCCAAGTTTTCAACTGAGGGAAGTTCCCCAACTAAAGCCAGTTGTTGTTCCCAAAAAATTTCACTCATTTTGGGACAACATATGAACCATTTTTGTCCTATAGGCCAAAATTATCTCTTCTCTTCTCAAAAATTGTTCTGAGTATTCAAATTCTCCATTATTCAAGCTTTTTCATATTTCTATAGACTCTACATGCTTGAAACTATGGACTCTATAGGCTTGAAAATACAAACTCTTTAGGCTTATTTCTACAGACTCTGTAGGCTTGAAACTAGAAAGTTCAATAGGTTCAACAGCCTCAACAAGCGAGTTCTCATAAAGGAACAAGTTATCAGCACTTAGGTAACTTCAAGATTGGTTCATCGCCTTGGTTTAGCCAAAAATGTTCATTTTCAAGCTTCAAAGGAAGGAATGAACTGTTAAACCATTGAATCATTGAACCTTGAACCAAAATGGTTCAATGGGTTCAGCAAGTTAAATGGGTTTGAAGAGATCAAATGACTTAGAAGAAAATAAGGCTTCAAATGCAAGATTGAACCATTGAACCAAAGATGGTTCAATCAGTCCGTTCAAAGGACTACCCTAAAGCTGAAGGAACAAGTGCCCTTGTGGAGGGTAGTGAACTAAAGGCAGGTGCCTTGCAGAAGGCAGGGAACATTGGTTCAAAGATCAAAAAGCAACTAAGGCTGAAAGGGAAGATTTCCTTCAGACTTTTTGCCTGAGGAAATTACTAAGTAAAGGAATTGAAAGAATTCCTTCAGAAAGATTTTCCATCGAAAAATGACTAAGGCAAATCCTTCAGACAAATTTTTTGAAGGAATTCCTTTAGAATTTTTTTCAAAGGAATTCACCCAAAAGGAAAAGCAAAAGCCTGAAGAAAAGCGGACAAAGCAAAGCAAGATTTCCTTCAAACAAAATGTCTGAAGGAATTCCTTTAGACCCTTTTTCTGAAGGAAATGAAGGATCAAAGCTACCCAAAGGAATTAACCCAAAATCTGCCCAAAGAAACCTGAAGGGTAGGTACCCTTACGGGGGGCTCTTAGCACCCCAAAAATGGACCTTTCCCAAAGACCTGAAGGGACACCTTCCCTTTGGGCTGTCCCAAAGACATAGAGCTGAATGAATTTCAAGGCTTCCAAAGACTTAGCCAAAAACAAAAGATTCTGAGAAAGACATTGAACCATTGAACCTTGAACCAAAATGGTTTAAAGGTTTAAAGGTTCAAAGATTCAAAGATAGCCCCAAGCAATGGAACAAAGAATGAACCAATGAATCGATTGGACCTTGAACCAAAAGAGTTAAAAGTTTGATGGTTCACAGGTTCAACGGTTCAAAGGAATCTCTAGACATAGGAAAGAAGTGGATGATTCTAGAGACTAGTTCAAAGGGATGGTTTAACAAAGAGCAAGGAAGCGATTGAACTAGGGAACTGATAAAGACCACCTGAACCTTTGAACTATTGAACCAATGAACTTTCCAAGGTTTAAAGGTTCATGGTTTAATATGGTTCAAACAACCAGCAGCCATTGATGTCCCCATGAACATCAAATTTTAGGTAATGGAATATTTGTTAATTTTTTAATATGGTGGAGAATTTGAAAAATGAACCAAGCGAGCAGCTAAAGAAGATAGCTCGAGAGCTCAAATTGCTACAGGGAAAAGAGAACAATAAAAAAGGATTAGAAATATATACAAGGGAGTTATTTCCAGTAGGTGAAACAGTTCACCAAGTAGTCATTTGAGCACACCAAATCAAGGACATGGCCTATTTTTCTTCCATGAAGTAAAGGCAAAGTGGATAGCTGCATACACATCAAGAAAAGGACCAGACAACCCATGCTAAGGAGGAGACATATAATATGAATGGGCATGCCATAGTTAAGTTAATACACTGTTCCAAGCATGGCCCCTTGATAGAACTAAAATCACATTCAAAGCATTGAATGCAGTATGGGCCATTCCATAGAACAAAGTGCCAAGCCTTTCTTGGCTACCTTATATTGTTATCTCTTGTTTTAAAAAAGGGGAGATCTTTTTATATACAAAACCAAAAACTCTACCCAAATTGAAAGGTGATTACTGAGACTTTGAGCTCAGATTGTTGATCATATTACTTTAAATGAATGAGAAAGTAAGTGACTTTCAGTCTTTGTGCTATTATATCTTGTGTTATTTTAGAAAATTGTTCTTATGTCTATTTCCTAGGAGCATTATTGTTTATTTAATTTGACAAGTAGAACTAGTGGAAGTAATTAGGAAGATGTCCTGAAGCCAGTGGTGGAAAGACTTTGTGCTGTCATAATTGTCTTTAGTGTGTGTTTTTAGTTTCTTTCTGTGTAAAGGATCTTGGGATGACTTTGTGCCCTTATTATCCTTCACATTTCACTCCTTGGGCAGTTGATGTGTAGACTTTGTGTTATACTTCATTTGGCTGGTTACTATGCCCCTTGTTACCAGTTATGTGTTACCTACCTGAAAGGATTCTTGCTATTAGTTGTAGGCCACTTCTGAAAGAAGAGAAGTGCCTCCTATCATTTCACCAAGATTTTTCCTTTGTCTGTGAACATCATCTCTAAATAAAGAGGGATGGATGGTGTAGTCCTATCCCTGAGTGTTATTTTTTGTTTATATATATATATATATATATATATATATATATATATATATATATATATATAGCACCTCATATTTTATAGGGAACCTCCCCTTGATGAGAGGAGAGATTTGTCCACCTCTGATGTGGTAAACCTGCACATTTGGCTGACCAATCTCCCTATGCTATGGTTAAAGAGATCTATTTTGCTTATCAGTTAGCTGGTGACAAAATATTCACCCAACAAAACATACTATGAGGGACTTCATATTATCATCCCACTTATATGATATTTGACTCTTAAGAGCATAATATAATAAGTATACCTTCTTAGGGTAAGCTGTATTATATATTTCATATAATATTCTATCTTCACATACATGTGTACATATGATCTTGAACTGGTCATTGTTATATCCATTTCTCTATTATGAATTACATTTTTCATTTGTCCTATTTAACCTAATTAACAAATTCATGCCATATAACTTTGAATATTTCATAAATATACATTGAATAAGAAAATGAGCATATTGAAGAATAAATATACTAAATTAATTCCATAACATCATTTGGTTGGTTTTCCACATCCTACTATAGATGATTGGAATGACTTTTTAAATACATGATGTATATGTAAATATAGTCAGTGACTATGAAGCATACAATGAAGGATTTCATATGATCATCCCACTTATATGATATTTGACTCTTAAGAGCATAAAATAATATGTATACCTTCTTAGTGTAAGCTCTATTACATATTTCATGTATTATTCTATCTTCACATACATATGTACATATGATCTTGCACTGGTCATTGTTATATCTATTTCTCTATTATGAATTACATTTTTCATTTGGCCTATTTAACATAGTTAATAAATCCATTTCATATAACTTAGAATATTTCATTATTCATAGCAGTATAATTTTAGTTCACTTTTTTTTCTGGCATATTATTTTATCACTTCTACATGATGACTATCTATAATTGTTGTTAGTGTAAGACTTCATTTATATTTATTTGTTTTATTTAGTTTGTTCCTAAAAATGTGGTTTATACTTGCTTATGTGTACTTGTAATTGGTAATTACATTTGGTATCCCTATTTATCTGGTGGGAGTTACTCCTTTGACCGTCTATTATGGATATGTATATACTTTCTTATTCTAGGACTTTGAAAATTATTATAAGGGGAAGTTACACATATAGTTACCTATTTGTACATATATGCTCTTCAATTATTCATGGAAAAATTTTCATTGTTTTCACTCTTGAATTATCTCTTATAGTGGCTTTCTTATTTTCCCTTATTATTTTTTTCAAGATTTAATGCATTTGCTATTCCAACATCGATCTTGGTGGAATCTTAAGATATGGTATCAAAGCAACATGTTTAGTAAACCATTTGTCTAGTTTTGTGTGTTTTTTGAGTTTCTTATGAAATTTTGAGTTTATTACTTTAGCAAAACAAAATTACAGATTAGAAATATTTGTAGTTTTATTCTTTTTTATGGTAGCCATTTCCATACAAGATTGAGTTTTAGGTTACTATGAAGGGTGTTTTTCTCAAGATGGGCATTCCAACTAAATTTTGGTGGCCTGGTTTGATTTGGATTTATTTGGAAACACTTTAACTCATTTGAGTACTATGACTATTGTATGGCTCATGTTTCATTTCCAACATGGAGCATTTAGTTTGATTTTGACTGTGGCATCCTCTCAAACTAATGAAAACCTACATGTTTTATATCATTTAATTTTTTTGTTAGAGGGTGTTTTATCTTATATAGACCACTAATAATCTCCTCTCAACCTATAAATAACCTATCACAACATGTGATCTCTCCTAAAGTCACTTCGAGTCCTTTTTGGCAACTTACAGTGAACTAGGGGTGAATTTTCATCCCTATATCTATGTGTAGATCTCATATACATCATGAAAACATCCTATGCATATTCGATACCTTGTATTCCATATCATTTTATGCACTCAAACTAGTTTATATATGGATATAACCTTTCAATATCACTCTCATCCATGATTCTCAATTTCTTCACATGTCATTGTCTCTTGACTGGCTTCACAACCAATGAAATCTAATAATTGCCCTTTTTTGTAAATAAAACCACCCTCTGCATTCATGGTTTTGACTACTCTTAATCATTTTTCAAAATATTTTTCAAAAACATTAATGGCCTTTATAAAGAGTGGAAAAATTATTTATCTAAATTTATGGTATTACATTTTCATATGGTTTCCATTATTTTTTGAAAATGGGGATGGTCTATTTTAAGTTTTTAGTTACCTAGATATTACTAGGTGTTTATGTCTCATACTGACATCAATATAACATTAATATTGACATGCTAGTCTAAGTTTTTAACTAGTGGGTAACTTGGAAATATTTTCAAAAGGGTGTGTCATTTTTTGATTTTTTTTATATAAATATAATAGATTGTATTAGGGAGATCATAAGGAGTAATTTGTATGTTATTTACTTGGTCTATCACTATTTCATCATTAATCACTTATCAAAGATGGAGGGTGAGGTCTTATTTGGCATGTGTCCAAACCCACTCACAACTAAACCAAACTTTATTATCCTTGTTATATTTAATTGTAATTTCTTCATTTATTGATTTATCACTTGTATTCCTTAGGGAAGCATTGTAGGTAGTGATTGAAGTCATATGTGGGGGGACATTTTTTGTAATTCCAAGAGACACACAAGCTCTAAATTAACTTTACAATCGGGCATGCTAACCTTCCACCACACCCTATAACATGAAATGGAGTACGGTGGGGGATATACCCATAGAACCCACAAAGGGATCTTCCCCATGACCCTGTCAAGGGATGCCTCCCCTAGACCCCCATGCCAAGGCCCTTTATTTATTACTTATAGTGTAATTTCTTCTAATAAAGGGTGATATCATATTTAATAGGTGGTTATATCCCATCACAACAAAATTTTATGTCTTTTTGATATTTTTACATCGAAACATTATCAACATAACTTGACATCATCTTATTTCACTTATTTGCATTTTTGCATCTACTAATTTGGTGTAAACTATAATCATTGATCATTATTTTAGACAAATTATTAGAAAAGTCTAATATCCAATCTTTAATATTTGAACTATCACTCATGAACTATTTTATCTTACTTTTCTATATGTATTGTTGATTGAATTTTATGTCTATACTAAGAGCATGTACTACTACTCGCATCACTAGCACATATTGCTCTCACATTCGTTGACACATTTTTAGCTAATCATGTCATCCATTCACTTGAGTGTACTTTATACTTTAAAAAAATGGGATTTATTGATTATCTCAAGGGGTTTGTTTTGGGACCTAATTTATCTCTTGCATGCACACTTAGTTTACATGACTTGTGTGTAGATTTGGTGTCATTTGCATATATTTCTCTCACATTCTTGGAGATAGTGTTAGTATATATTGATGTTTTGCATCTACTAATATAGTGTCAACTATAGTCATTTATAGTTCTTGTGGACACATTATTAGAAGAGTCTAATATCCATTTGTTGAGATATGAATTGTCACTCATGAACTATTTTATCTTACTTGTCTAGATGTATTAGTGGTTGAGTTTTATGTCCATACTAAGAGCATGCACTACTAATCACATCACTATAAAATATTAATCTCACATTCATTGACACATTTTCAACTAATGATGCCATCCCTTCACTTGAGTGTACTTTATACTTTCAAAAAAAGGGGTTTTGTTGATTATCTCAAGGGGTTTGTTTTGGGCCCTACTTTATCTCTTGTGTGCACACTTAGTTTTCATGACTTGTGTGTAGATTTGGTATCATTTTCATATATTACTCTCACATTCTTTGACATAGTGTTATAAGAGATATATGTCCATTCATTGAGCATGCATTGTCATTTGTGTAATGTTTTTTACATTTTAATTATTTGATGTATTATCTCAATCATGTTGACTCCACTTGAGAGATATCATTTGATGATGATTCTTGATTTTACACCAATGGTTCTTATTGGAAAGACTAAATATGCTTCTTGTCATGTTACATGGAACACTTACTCATAATTAAGAATCATATTCCATCCATGAATTTAGATTCTACTTCCATTCTTATTCAAGATGTGGCTCTTCTAGTGCCTTCATAGTCTTGTACCTCATAGGATTCTAATATTTCCAATATGAGTACCTCCATTGAGAGCCTTTAAATATCATATGTTCTTTTTGATATTCATATTATAGATATGTGTGTTTCATCTACAATATCTTCTTCATTTCCAATAGTTGTTTAGCTAATCCCTCCTCTTCACATGGACATTTATATGGTAATTTTTCTACGTCTTTCTTATGATAGGTTCACTTGAGTGGTATTACATCCAATTATTATGCATGATCTTGAAATACCTATGCCATGCCTTAGTTTTGGACCTCTTTCAAATATATTCATAAAAATACCTTTATCCTCCTTTGTGGAATGGGTATACTTTAAATACACACCTCATGTTATTAATTTTGAAAACTTAAAAAACATTAGTTGATGTAGATGGATCCTTTTTAGTCTTTAGGTAGATTATCTCATCATCAACATTGGCCATCCTACAAGTTGTAACTATAGTGCAAACTAATTCAACATCATCTTCAAGGGGCCTTCCATGTCTCTTTTATTTTTTTTGTCTTTTTTTAGGGTGGGGGGAGGGGGAACTTTTTCCCTATGGATTTTCTCCCTTTTTCCACTTTATGAGTGTTTATTTTCACATGGGAACCTCATCAAGCCTTATTATGGGGACCCATTTCCTCTACCCACCTAAGCTACATTTAAGAGGGGTGCTAGTGTATGATTTTATTTCTATTTTTTAATTTTTATTCAGGTTGTTACTATGCATGTGGTTTATGATTGCTTATGTGTACATGTCATTGGGAGTTAAATTTGGTATCCCTATTTATCTAGTGGGAGTTAATCCTTTGATCTAATATTCTAAGATTGGAGTTACTTTCCAATTCTAGGACTTTGACCATTATTCTAGGGAATTTCATATCTACTCACTTATTTGTACATATATTTTCATTATATATTCATGGATGAATTTTTATTATTTTCCCTCTTAATTTATATCTTACAATGGCATGCTCATTTTCCTTTATTGTTTTGTTCAAATTTTCATGTAGTAATTATTCCAACATTGAGATTAGTGGAATCATCGATAGTTGTGGTCATTATTGCTTACATTATGTTTATACGATCACGTACATATATGGATAAAATTAGATGAACATATAAACAAAATCCTCCTTACCCCCTCCACCACCTACATAATATTTTGAGATAAATCTTTTTGATTTACATATATAGTGGTGGTGTCCTAGTTGCCTTCCCCTTTTCCATGCTAATATACTTGGTGTACACTATGCCTTCATGTTTATTGAAAATTATTTGCATCCATACATTATTTATATTTGTGTTTTATTTAATATATTAGTTAATTTCAAAATAGATCACATTTAAAGAGTACACAAAATCAAAAAGGTCATGAAAATACCAAAAACATTTAATATTTCCAAAAATACAATCAAGACATTAAATTGATATATGTCTAGTTAGTTTTTCCTTTTATGTTATTTATCACATGTTTCTTATATTACACAACCATTTTATATATACATTCATTTGTCATTTTACATGATTGATATATAAGATGCATAGATATACATGATACAAATATACATAGATGTTAGACCATTCATAAACCTAGTGGTTGTGATAATGTTAGGGGGATATTATTTCAATGGTTAAACTATTACATGATGTATATCTATATAACATTTCCATTTAACATTTATAGGTACATTGAGTTTTTGTAAATTCCATTATATATCTCACATTTAATTCAATGATACATGGATATCTTATTTTACTATCTTGTGATATTTACATACTTAGATAGTGTAGACTACCTTATCTATTCTTTGTGTTAATTATTTTTTATTTTTATAATATGCTTTAAATTATTTCCAATTGTATTTTCCCCCTTCACCTTGTGTGTGAAACATTTATTTCCCCTTGTTTTCAATGCCTTATACTTGTCTATGCAACATTTATTTTCACTTGTATGTATCATGTTGGCCTTAAGTGTGATATAATGTGCTATTGTGAGTGATTTTATTATTTGTATTATGGCCATGGAAAATTAATTATTTATATTTTTTTAAATTTTCATTATGTAGGTTTCATGATAAATATCACACACCTCCTCTTGTATGTGGTGCCATGATCCATATAATGCATATTTGATGCACAGTCCTATTAAATACATTTATTAGTGACACCTTTACATTCCTAAGTTTTTGTGTGTGTGTGTGTGTGTGTGTGTGTGTGTGTGTGTGTGTGTGTGTGTGTGTGTGTGTGTGTGTGTGTGTGTGTGTGTGTGTGTGTGTGTGTGTGTGTGTCTTATAATCACACGTATATGCATTTTATTACATATGTTTCACACATTATTTATTTAAATATTCATTAATATGATGAAATATTTTCCAAACGTGCACATGATTATACATGCTTACATCCTTATACAAAACATTATATAATTAACTCTCTTATTTTTAAAGAATTATTCAAGGGCTAAACCCATCACATCAAAATGGAGAGATAATATTGGTGTTTTCATAGAGAATAAATCCTCCATAAGAATGAAATATAGTTTTTTCATCTAATATACATATTAGAGAGATTTTAGAACGGTTCAAATATCATAACCATAAATATATTGACATGTTTTGGGAACATCTACACCTAATTTAAATACCATGAGTTATAGTGTTTTCAAAAATGCATGTATTAAGATACATTTTGGGAAAACGTCTCTCATTTTATAGGATGTGAGATAATTTTTTTTTAATTGGATAAATATGGAGCATAAATAAAATATAGGTGCATTTCATACTATATCCTACTAGCACTGAGACATTCATATTATGGAACATGGTACTTCTACATGTGTACACTTTATTTTAATTTAAAATTATAACACCAATAATGTTCCATGAATCTTGTTCATGAACATTCACACTTTTTTGTTTTATTATTGAATAAAATTCCATGCTACATAAAACTAAGCACTTTTAAATTTTTAATTTTATTTAAATGGTTTTTTCATACTTAAATGAATAATTTTAATTCATATTGAACTCATTAAATGGACTTTATGTTAATATATGAGACCAATGTATGGCTCCCAACAATCATTTTTGGTTCACAATATTAGTGCAACATTAGCAAAATATTAGTGCAACATTAGCAAAATATTAGTTACATAAATTAATATTTTTTAACTTTCTATGCCACTCAATAGCCTTGGAAATTTTCACTTTTTTTTTACAAGTGAGGGTTGGGGAATTTTCCTAATGAACCCATCGCCATACCTTCTCTAATTTTTTCTATTTTATCACTTCAATTATTCATAATATTTTATAAATGTGAGCCATTCTCCAATGCTTCAACATGAAATCATCATATTTGAAAAGAGATAAAGTAACATGATTCATCCACCTAAAGGTGTATTTTTTCCTTGGTCTTAACTATAGGCCTTCTCACTACCAGAAAGTCTATCTTGTAAATCTAAATCATATATATAAATTTGACACATGATACACACATAAAATCATATGGATAGGATATTTATGAATTAAAACACTTCCCCATATGATTTAGTCTTCACCACATAGGCCAAAAGGCTATTATAGGTACAATCGTTTAGAGGTGGGATGAATCAATGAGCCTAGATATTTCAATTTCAATTCAAGTCCCTTAAAAATATTAAACAATTAGCATTTACTAATTTTATCAATAAAAATTAACAAGATAACTCATTCATTCAATGCATACACAAAATCAAACACATAAAACATAGTTCCTATGGGAAACCCTCATGGGGAATAAAACCCACTCTCAAGCCTATAACACATGGACTACTTATTCTATAAAAAATTAAAAACAAGAGACTGGTCAATTCGTCTAAACCATCAAACCTTGATCATATCCTCCTAACCAAAGGTCTTTAGTGAAACCCCTATTTCATGAGGAACAACTTCCCCTAGGGAAGATCAAGTCCTTTAGACCCTCCTTTGAATTGAATACCTCCACCTTAGTATTTATGTTTTCAACATATAATTATGGATCTCTAACCTTTACACAAAATCCCTCTCTATCTTATGTAAGCCTCTCATATAGGCATGCCGCAATCTCTCTCTTTCTTCACTCAAAATATCCTCATATGCATACATATAATTCTTCACATATCCTCAAACTATAAGAACACTTTTCTCACATCAGAAATATGACTTATAGGTCATACTCACAATCATCAATCTTATTTTCTCATCAACTCATCAACTGGGCACTCTACCTCTCCTTCGCTCCATAACTCTCACATACACCTTGCATAAGTCTTATCCAAAATTCTAGAAACCAACATATTTGGTTTCACTATATATAGATCATTTATGATTTATCAAGTCTACAATCTTTCCTTGTTGGCCACAATACATGCCTTCACCCCTAAGGCATCTCACATGGGTCACACTTAAGCATAATTCACTTTCAAATAGGCCTATGTCAGTTTTAGGTCTTATGGAGACCCATTTATCTCTTTGACACTTCTATGAACAAAATAAGAAACATAGGAAAACTTAAAAAAAGTATGGACCAATTATACGTGATCTATAGGTCTTCCTTAAGTTCCAACAACCATCATAGTACCCTTTTGCTTAAGCATAATTTTCTCAAATAATATTTTATACACACAATCACTATGAATGAACACACAATAAATTTCTAAACCTATGTTCATACTATATAAGATTGTTCAAACCTTCATAATATACAAAAATCATCCTCATGGAGTTTAAAACACTCCTAAATAACTAGTTCATCATGAGATATTGAAATACCATCAGAATGAGCTCAAATATCCTTCTTGGGTTACTTGCAGAACACAATCAAACACAATAAAATTTAGATCTCAATATATTTTCATATACATACATTCAAACCTTAAAATTTATATTTGAAAACGTACATTGGAGTCCTCTACGACTTTTATTTTTACACCATGAGCAAATTCATTCTGGATCAAAAGATATAGCCAAAATATAGAGCACTATTTTTTCCTTTACAAATTAAAATATTCAAAATCAAATGTTCACAGTTAAACCTTGAAAAATATGCACACATATTTTCCTTGATAATTTAGATTAAATTTTCACCATTAATCTTCTTTTAACTTTAACACATAGTGTACCAATGCCCAAACATTAAACTTTGACTAGTTGACCTCATCTCCTGTAATCTTGTAACTTTGACCTCATGTGATCCATAAATCTCCTATACATATCTTAGTATTTAAAAATTATAAATATATGTCACTTTGACCTCTTGAAATTAAATCACACCATTGATATCTATCTATACAATCACCTGCTCACTATTGATCCTTGAAAGAAGCTCGATCTTTATCTTTGCACAACATTAAACATTAAAAACTTGGCACTATATCATTGCTTCCTAACTTCTTGGATGAATGTGCTCCATTAATTTTTATCAAAATTTAAATTTTACAAAAATGACTAAGTATGGGAACCTTTGTAATCTGCTTGTAAGGCCAACTTTGCACAGTCATATATTTTACCTCACTCACTTACAGGTTCTCAAATTTGGACCATATGATCTCCTCACATAAGATAATTCAACCATGTATCAAATTGATCTTGGAACCCTCATGCATGTGAGCTATAAATAAATTAAATTTTCTCAGATTTATCTATCACAGAACCATAAATGTCAAGAATGTTTTGGAAGGCCAACTTCTCACATGCATATATTTTGATGCACTTCCATGCATGATCTAAAATTTAGCGTAAATAAATTAGGCACAAAAATAAATAAACCCATATGATAAAATTATCCTAAAATTTACATACATGTGAGATATGCCATTACCAAACTTCTTACTTGGCTCTTTCTTCCCTCATGTAAATTTTCTAAGTATGGTAAAACAATGTCAAACTACTTGGGAGCCCATCTTTGCATTTGCATATATTTTTTTGTAATAATGAACATGTCCTAAGGTTTAACACATAATAAATATAAATAATAATAAATAAACCCATGTGACCATTTCATCCTAAAAACTCCATGTGTGAAAAATCTTACATCATCAACATGCTTACTTGACTCTATTTGAACATAGAAAACATTGTCAAAATACCTAAGAGCTCAACGTAGTACCCACATATCTTTGATTTCACTCAGGCATATGACTTGAGACTTAGAAAATAAAAACTTGTGACTAATGTGATCATAACCATATTACCAACTCCCCTTGACTCATCCACACAAGGTAATGGTGACATTAGTAAACTACCTACTCATATTTTTTACCACTAAACCCAGAATGTCTAGATGAAAATAATGATCAACTAGATGAAATAAACTTATGAAAACAAGAACTAACATAATATAAAACCTATTATTAGACCCATTTCACATTATCAATACTCCATACTCATCCCTGAACATCTTTATCCATGTTGAAACTAAAGATCAACCAAGCCTCCTTCTAGCATACTAGGACAAACACATTACACACTTTGTCATTATCACTTAGGATAGTAAGGAACTTCATAAATTCACTAGAAAACCTTCATTAAATCACCATTAAATATTTAAAATTCTCCAATAATCTCCTCATTGGTCATTGATGTCAATAAACATCATTTAACAATATACAACTCACCTTCTCTCTTTTTAAGCACTCTTATAAATAAGAATCTTCTCCCCCTTTGAAATAATGAAAAATTGGTCAAAAAATGATCATAATTACCTTAAACTAATATAAATATGAGAGGACCATCTTTTAAATATGATACAAACTTCCCCTTACATTGAGCCTATCTCTTCTTGGCCTTGATAGCTTCCTCTTGCTCCATGCCAACAGTCTCTTCAACCAAGCACTAAAAATAATTAATAAAAAACACCCAAAAGAACTAAAATATGATGAAACACACCAATAAACATCTTATAGGGACTCCCCCTAAAATATTTAATCCATTGCATCACTTGAGCATCTTCCGATCTCCTTACACCATGAGGAACAACCTTATAGGCTTACTAGCCTTCTCTCTCAAGCCACCTCAAAGATCATCAAAAAAACATCATGACACTCAAAAAATAGGAAATATGTACTAAAAAACCTAATAAATCTTATTGAAACTCACATACATTTATCTTTTGGAGAAAATGAACAAAAAACAATCTTCACATTAGGCATGTCTAGTCTCCTTCTAACCCTATTTGGAACTTACAAAACCCAAAAATTTTAGTAGACACAAATTTAGGAAATAAAAATTTATATATAGAGAAATATTATATTCCACCTCAATCAAACCAATTTTAATTACCTATCTCAACCTATAAAATATACTTCCTTCATAAACTAACTTGCCAATTATGTCTCCCTCTTGACAAAAATATGAATAACTTAAAAACCACAAACCTTAAAATCTATATGAAGAATGATTTGAAAACCCATTTAGATAATTAAGCCTATTATTAATCCTTAGACCTCAACTCATAATTTATACCACTTTTATAGCATAGCCCAAAACCCTAGAACCTTAAAATAAATAGGGTCAACAAACTTCCTTCTAATCACTGCACACCTCTAAAACTTTTTGCACACTTGGAGACAACCTTACACACTTATGGACCAAGAATTGAGATTAAAAATATTTGGAAACCCATACATCATAAAACCATTTTTAGAAACTGCATATTCTCAAGCACATACTAGGAAACCTAAGAGCAAATAAAAATCTCCAATTTGATTTCAACATACCTTCAGACTACAAAACCACCTAGAGCATGCTATAATAAGGTTAATATACCTTTTTATGAAAAACATAATCTTGAAATTTGACAAATCCTCTTTTTCCACTATAAAACCTTTAATCTGACCCTATACATTGACCATATATAGTTATGACATCAATCTGACATCACCACAACATATCTTCCACCTAGACATATATGCTCCAATTAAGAACACTCATATTTAACCTTATAGGACCATCTGAAGAACATCAAAACAACACTTGGTTCTCCACTAAAAGGATTCTCTTAATAATTATAGATAAATACATGCTTTGCACCATAATTCTCTAAAACAAAGTGAAGCCATGAGTGGTCCACATCTCCTCAGTAACCACTAGAATCCTCTTTTAGATATAAGGCTTATTTCTCTTGTTCTTCTTCTTCTTATTTTCAACTATGATAACTAGTTATTTTTATATATCAGTCTCATTCTCTTCTAAGATAGAATTGACATACCTTTTCATTTGAGAAATCAACCTTATAGTTCTGAATCTCATCACTAGGCACTAACAATTGATGTTCTTTACATGAAGTTTTCTCAACAATAGCAGGATGTATACATGGATCCATAAAAACCTTAGAACTAGACTCAACAATAACTTTGGTCTTCTCTTTTATCTTCATCTCTTCATTCTCAACATGAGTAGACAATGAGACCTCTTGGGACTCTTCAACTTTGGAAGCATTCTCCACCATATCAAACATATTACTTAGACCTATAGTTTTATCATGAATCACCTTTGGTTTCCATGAGCTAACTTGCCTTATTCCTTGCACTCTTGGAGCATAATTTTACTTATTTCAACTTAATGGACTTTACTTATATAATATATAAATGTGACCTCTCTTTTCACAATTGTGGCAAACCATACTCCTCAATGAAAACTTAGCTTGTCTTACATTTGTTCAAACAATGTTTTTTAAAGTATCCCACATCATGATATTTGAATCACTAAACCTTGATCACACATTTTGAATGATTACCCCCATCATATTTCCATGAAAATTCATTTTTAATATGTCTCTTGCATTCTCTATCTCTATGCCTAAATTGATTACAAGTATAATAGTAACCATTGAAACTTGCATACCTCATAGAATTTGTCTATTTGATATGATTTTTCTTCATTTTTACAGTAAATTCATTACTTTTTTAATGTTTTGTCTTCAAATTTTTATCTACCTTTCTCTCATTGACATTCATGTCAACTTGAGAAGCAACTTTGGGGTCTTCATTAAAAACCTAATTCAGATTTGTCACTAGCTAACTTTTGACTCTTTAGGAGATCATCCAGATCATTAAAAATTTTATCAAACTTGATAAATGATTTCACCCTACTTTTAGACTTCTATAATTCATCTTTAAAATAGATAATCTCATAAGCATACCTTGAACATTCATCTTCTTTATTTTTCCTACTTGTAGATAGGATTTATAATTGACAACTAAGATTCTTGACTATATCTTCATGATCCTTAGCATCTTCATTCATTATTACCTCACATACATTTAATTTATCCTCATATTATTTGAGTTGAGACTTCATATTCTTGTTAATATTCTTCTCAATCTTTAGGTTTTCAAGAGAATTTATCAGTGCAATCTCATAGTCCGCCTCATCTTCATCATCATTTGAATCACTACAAGTAGACTCCTTTTGATTTTAGTAAATACCTTCCTTATCCATGAATATGGATTCATATTTAGTAGGAAAATTATCTCCATGATAATACTATAATTGATTTGCTTCTCTCTCTTCTGATGAGATGCAATATTCTTTGATGTAGATATTCTTCTTTTCCTTGAAGTACTTCTTCTTGTTATAAAAACTTTTGCATCCCTTTTTGCTTTTATCAGGCTTGAATGATCTCTTGAAAATATCATGACCTTGATAATACTCTTCATCATCATCATTATATTTATGAGGGAAATTATTATCAAAATGTCTTATCTCACCATAATTAAAGCATTTGAGGGGTAGTTTACCTTTATACTTTCCTAAACTTATTCTCAATTTCCTTAAAATTAAAGCAATTAGTTCATCCTCATCTATATCAAAAATTTCATCCTAATTGGGTTTCTTACCTTGGAACTTCTTCTTTGGGTTCATCTATGTCTTGAATTTTTCTTCCTTCTTTAGTGGTATATCATCATTCTTCCTCATCTCATAGGTAGTAAGAGTGTCATGCAATTGATCCATATTCAACTGAATAATATCACAACTTTCCTATATAGCAAATACTTTTAGATTGAACTTGAGGGATAGAGACCTTAATACCTTTTGAAATATATTAGCCTCTTCAAGGTTCTCTCTAAGACATTTGATAATGTTCGCAATCTCATCAACTCTCTATAGAAAGGATGCCATATAATCTTCTTTATTCATCTTGACACTTTCAAATTACCATTTGTGAGTATATAACTTAGAAATATTGACCTTTGAATATCCTTCATAAATGATATAAATTTTTTCCAATATCTATTTAGTATATTTACAATGCATTACCTTGGTGTACTCAATCTCTAAAATACCACAAGTGATAGAACTCATTGCTTTGGAATTGTTCTCAAACAACTTCTTATCTTTAGCACTAGATGGAGGAGTAGGAGAAATATAACCATCCATAATAGAATTCCATACATCAATACCTAAGGACACAATATATTCCCTCATCCTCACACTCCAAAAGGCATAATTGGATCCATTAAACATCAGTGATTTCTTAGTAGAGAAACCTCCTTGATGACTACCCATATTTTACCTTGGATCACCTTTAAGACGTCAATACTTTACCAAAGGACCTACTCTAATACCAATTTTTAGAGGTATAATTATTGAGAGGATGTTGAATTAGTGATCCCATATATTTCAATTTCAATTGTATTCCTTTCAAACTATTAAACAATCATCATATACCAATTTGATCAACCAACATTAAAAAGAGATCTCATTCATTCAATGCATATACAAGATCAAACACATAACACATAATTCATTTGGTAAACCCTTGTGGGGAATAAAACCCACTCTAAAACCTGAAACACATGGACTAATTATCCTATAAGAAATTACAAATAAGAGACTAGTCAACTCCTTTTGACCAACAAATCTTGATCATATCCTCTTGACTAAAGTTCTTTAGTGAAACCCCTATTTCACAAGGAACAACTTCCCCTACATAATATCAAGTCCTTTAGATGATCGTTTTAAGTGAACACATAAACCTTAGTATTGATTTTTTCAAAACTTGATTATGGATATCTAACCTTTTCACAAACTCCCTCTCTATCTCATGTAAGCCTCTCACATAGGCATACCACAATCTCTCTCCTTCTTCATTCAAACTATCCTCATATGCATACTCAAACCTATTCACATATCCTAAAACTATAATAAAACTTTTATAACATCATAAATATGAATTATAGGTCATAATCATAGTCATCAATCTACTTTGCTCATCAATTCATCAACTGGGCACTCTACCTCCTTCATTCCACAAATCTCACATACACCTTCCAAAATTCATCTCCAAAATTCTATAAACCAACACATTTGGTTTCACTATATATAAATCATTCATGATTTATCAAGTCCATAATATTTCCTTATTGGCCATAATACATGCCTTCACCATTAAGGTATCTCACATGGGTCACACTTAAGCACAATCCATTTTCAAATAGGCATAAGTCACTTTTAGGTCCTATGGAGACCCATTTAGCTCTTTGACACTTCTCCAATAAAACTAAGAAACATAGGAACACTTCAAAAAATCATGGACCCATTATACTTGATCTATATGTTTTCCTTAAGTTCTAAAAACCATCACATCACCCTTCTTCTTAAGTATAATTCCCTCAAATAATATTATGTGCACATAGTCACTATGAACAAACACATAGTCACCTTCTAAACCTTTTTTCATATTATATATGATTACTCAAACCTTCATAATGTATAGAGAGAATCCTCATAGATTCTACAATACTCCCAAATAGCTAATTCATCATGAGATATTGAAATACCATCAGAATGAGCTCAAATATCCTTTTTAGGTTACTTTTAGAATATAGTTGAACACAGTCAACTTTGGAGATCAATATATTTGTATATAAATACATTAAAACCTTAAAATTTATATTTATATATGTGCCTATGAGTCTACCACTTTTATTTTTACACCATGAGAAAATTTGTCTTGGATTAAAATATATAGCCAAAATATAGAGCACTAGTTTTTTCCTTTACAAATTCAAATAGTCAAAACCAAACGGTCATAGTTAAACCTTAGACACTGTGCCCACATATCGTGTCCTCACTTTTTCAAATTAAATTCACACTATTGATCTTCTTTGAACTTTAACAAATAGTGCACCAATGCCCAAATGTTAAACTTCAACCAGTTGACCTCATCTCATGCAATCTGGCAACTTTGACCTCATGCACTGTATCGATCTCCTATACATAGATCAGTCTTTAAAAATGATAAAAAAACTATCAATTTGACCTCTTGACTTTAAATCATACCACTTATCTCTATCTATATTATCACCCATTCATTGTTGATCCTTGGAAGAAGCTTGATCATTATCTCTACACAACATTAAACATTAAACACTTGACACTATCTCGCTAATTCTTGACTTCTTGGAAAAACACGCTCTATCGATGTTGATAAAACATTAACTTGTGAAAAAATTACTATGGGAACCTTTTCAATCTACCTATAAGGCCAACTTTACACAGTCATATCTTTTACCACACTTATTCGCATGTTCTCAAAATTGGACCATATTTTCTCCTCATATAGGAGAATCCAACCATGTATCAAATTGATCCTATAACCCTCACACATGTGAGATATAATTAAATTAAAATTACTCCTCAGATTTATCTATCATAGAGCCATCAATGTCAATAATTTCCTAGAATGCCAACTTTACGCATGCATATCTTTTGTTGTACTTTGATGCATGATCTAAAATTTAGTAAAAATAAACTAGGAACAAAAATGAATAAACCCATATGATTGAATTATCCTGAAATGTACATACATGAAAGATATTCCATTACCAAACTACTTACTTGGCTCTGTCTTGCCTCATGAAAATTTGGCTAAGTATGGGAAAACAATGTCAAACTGCCTAGGAGTCCAACTTTGCATTTACATACATTTTGTCATGCTTACGTGAATGTCTTGAGATTAAATGCATAATAAATAAGCACAATAATAAACAAACCCATGTGACCATTTCCTCCTAAAACCTTTATGCGTGTGAATGCTAACATCATCAACATGCTTACTCAACTCTACTTGAACATTAAAAACATTTTAAAAATGCCTAAGACCCAGATTTGCACCCACATATATTTGATTGTGTTTAGGTGCATGAATTGAGACTTATAACATATAAAATAGGTACTAGTGTGATCAAAACCATATGACCAACTCACCTTAACTCATCCACAATGGTAATGGTGGTGTTAGCAAACTGCATACTCAAATTTTCTACCACTGGACCCAAAATGTCTAGATAAAAACAATGATCAAATAGATGAAATTAAATTATGCATAAAAACAATCAAATAATATAAAACCTCTTATATTACCCATTTCACATGCTCAATACTCCATACTCATCCCTAAACATCTCTAGCCATGCCAAAACTGAAGATCAACCAAGCCTCCTTCAAGCATACTAGGACAAGCACATTGCATAATTTGTCATTGTCACTTAGGATAAAAAGGAACTTAATCCAATAAATATTAAACCTTCATGAAATTAAAATAAAATAATTTAAAACTCTCCAACAAATTCCCTAAGAACACTCTTACAAAAGGCTTACTCAGAAACACCGAACACTATCAACAAACAATCAAGAACATTTGACTCTCCATACTTGAACAGGGACTTCCAATGAAGATAAATATAGTCACATGATCATATTAAAACTTTATAAAACCTTAAATATCATTATATCCTTAAAATTAGTTCAAAATGACTCATAAACATCATTATCACACATAGAGAGAAAATTGCTTATAGCACCAAAAACACAGTCGAGAAAATCAAGCCTTAGAATACCTATGTGAATATTTATGTGATATTTCAATAGTTTGAAATGAATATTCAGAATAATTATATAATATTTTAAAATATATATTTCACGGTTATATATCAATATTGTTCTATCAGACCAATCTCACTATTTCACTCTATATAGACTTCACTGTGTTAGACAGACCATTTTGATGATAGCTTTTTCCTTATGTTTAAGCATCATCAACACTTATAAACCAGATATATATAAGTTAATGGTATTTAATAATTACCCAATACATTTGGATCTATCCCTAATCCTCTACAACTAATTCCTAATCTCATTCTCATTCTCACCTAGTTTTCCCATTGTCTTGCTCATTAGGCATGTTTAGTGATAGGCCAACTTACATGACCAGTTTATCACATTTTTGGTATAAAAATTGATTATATAATTTCATTTTCATAAAATAAAAGTCTTAAACATCATCCTCCATACATTTTCATGCTTTGACCTGGTCAACCCTTCCTACTATATCAAAATTTTAAGAAATAAGGGGTTTCTTATAGCTTCTACTCACTGTCATGACAAACTAGACCATTTGGAAAAACTTGGAGGAGTCTTTTACATGTTTAAAACATTAAAAAATTTCATAAAAACCATTCTGATCCATAACCAACAAGATCTTTCCTATTGGGTCATTTTAATGGTTTTTATAGGGTTTTGACTGGCTTCCCTTATTAGCAATCCTTCATAAAGGATTGACCTTAAAATATAAAATAAATAAAAATAAAATCAATATAATGACCTTAATAAACTTCCATTAATTTATCAATATCTCATGAAAATTTTTCACATGCCAATGAGTACAAAAAAATTCTTCTCGGGTCTGCAACACCCCATTCTATGCACATAGAGGACCTTATCACTAGTTTTCATGATTTATTATTTAATTAATGACATAAAAATTTATAAACATAATTAAAATAACATTTAACACATATTTAAATACTCTAAATATATCTATAATCTTTGGAGATGATCTTGACCCCTCATTAGGCCATTATAAACCACCTTATACACTAAGCCTTACACTATAAATCATACTTAGATTATGATCATGCCTTGAAACCACTTGAATTATATTAAAAACATAAAAACCATTTAATATTACCTAATAATAATTTTATACACTCCAAAACTTAACCACATAGGTTATAGACTACTTACCTCATCATGTTAGCAAGCTTAAGCCTTCTCACTAGGTCTTCATGTAAAGGTTAAGCCTCAAAATTAGACATTGAAACTCATATGTAGGATTATTTGTCTCTTTATAATTGTTAAAAAATATTATAACACTTTATCATGCATGTAATGACCCAAATAACTAAGCTATACCATGCTTCATGCATATATTTTCTCTTAGAACTAGACTAGGCTACTCAAAATACCTAGTACTTAGAGTTTGGACACAAACAAGCTAGATCTCAATGATGTCATTATTCAAACATGATTCTTAGAATATAGGGATAATATCAATATACTTATTATATTTGTCACATATTTTCACATAGAATAATTATATATCATAGAAAATAAGCAAAGATAAGAGATCAAAGAGCCACAATTGACAACAGAGCAGAATACTGGATAATATAGCAAAGCCACTTCAAGGGGGTAACCTCCACAATAATGAAATAAGAGAAAAATAATTAATATATGATCAAATACTAACCATGACATCCTATATATAGTCTACTTATCCATGGTTATTCCATATTCCAACCTATCTAAAAACATAGAGAAATGTAACAAGAATATTAAAGAGGTATATAAGCCATAAGTCAACCACATATATCCCTAGACATGCCAAAGGTTAAGGACATAGCACCACATCAAAACCTTGTGCCAATACCTCATATATAATACAAATACTTGCTGACCCATGTGTTATTAGCTTGTATAATCCTTAGTACTAGAGCTCAATCAAGATGCTTCCCTTGTATCTTGAAACATGATCATGACATGTCATCAATCCTCAAAATAGATACTAGGCTACCTTCAAATTCCCTCTCAATAGAGAGAAAAAACTTATTTTTCACACACCACTTCACCAAGCATGAAATCAAAGATAACTTTGACATAAAAAAACATTCAACTTAACTTTAACATTAATGATAACATCAATGCCTCAATACCAATATTAGGAACATACCTCAACAGCACTTGCATTAGTGCTCCTCTACTTCTGAGTGTATTTTTCCTATTTTTATTTCCTTCTTGATGGTGGTATTTACTCTTTCTTTAGAAATATATGATTTTATTGGATATGAGGACCAAATATCCCTCAAGTGGGATGCTCCAAGTAGAGTGTCTATTTCTCATTTTCTTGAATGCTTTATTCAAGAGGAAGATTCATCCCTATTTTTTATTTTGAGTGTCCATTTGGATACTTTGATCAAAATTTTCATAAATTTACATTCCAAGATGGTTCTTTTTTGTGGTCTCTATGACCCAAGAGGGAAAATTTTTGCCTGGCAAATTGGGAACTTTTTAGAAGTGGTTAATATTGGGATTGGGCTCAATGAGGGAGCTATGTACATATTATTTTATTGTATAATTCAAATAAATAAATGTGTGTTCAAGTCTAAATTTTTATGATCTTTCATATCTATTATAGATGGAAACACTTACAACAACATTGGCTGGTGTTGGTTCTATGATTTATGTTTTTTATCCTTGTATGAAGTTTTTATTAACATGGATGGCATTGTTGAATGATTTTGGTCTAATGGGTTTGGTGAGCTCATCCCTTTTTTTTAGATTCCAAGATTCAAGTTTTATTAAGCATCATATGAATCCCTTTGGATCTCAATAAAAAATATTTTTTTGGAAGGACTGAAAGTTATAATAAATAGAAAAAAGGGATCTCCAATTTTTATTTTTATTGGTTTGGAATTTCCCCTATTTTTGGCTCCTTACTAATTGATGGTTAGTTAATAACCCTACCTTATTATCTTATTGTGCATGTCTAGTGAAAGGGATCCCTCTCTTTGGTAGGTCTTGGATTGATACTTTGAGGAGTGGGCTTGTGGTCTTCAAAAATTCTCTACAATCCAGTATTCTATTGTGGTTCCTAGAGGTGGGATAGATCTAGCTATTTAACAAGTTTAGAGTTTTTTTAGAATAAAAAGAAAGTAGTAATGACTCTGTAAGGTTTTTTGTCTTAAAGAGAATAATATTTTTGAGGATTTAAGTTTTGGGCAAGGGTGACACCTTCTCCAGGGACTTGAAAGGATGGGGTTTCTATTTGAGAGGAAACTAGTGATAAAAAGCATGTTTTTATGTGGTTTAAGTCTTAGGGCCATATTTTTTATTAAAGTTTTTATAAGGTTATTCAAATATATTATTTACAAGGGTTTGTTTGTTCAATATAGATGGTAGGTTACCTTTTTGGATTAACCCAAAAATCCTCTTAATTGATTTCCTCTAGAATCCATTTATAGTTTTGGGATTTAATTTAAAACCCTAGTCTGTCAAGTTATTTGAGGGCCCCCTTGGGGATCCCAAGCATTTTCCTAGATTGATAGATCTTTCTTCTATCTTTGGTTGGAAGTGGGGGTTTATGAAACATATTTATTTTATTCTTCTGGTTGGAGGTTCAACCAACATCCCCCATCTCAAGTTCTAGTTTAATGATTATACATTCAAGGAGCTTTGTTGGGTTTAGGTCTATTTTGGGAGCTAGTTGGGTTTATTCTTCTTTGCCTTTGGTTTTATTTATTGGTTGGGCCTAGGTTCATTTTTTAACCCAATTAGTTCTCTACTTCCTTATCTTTGTCATGTTTGTGGTTTGGTTCGTGCTAGGTTAGTGAGTTTGTTTTGGTGTTTTTTTTGGTTTTCAGTAAGTTATTTATTTATTTCTTCCACTAGAATATTGAGGGTACATCTATAACTACTATTGTGTTTGGGACTTTTTTCGATGTTAGATATCAAATGTGGTTCTGTACTTAATCTAGACAATAAATGTTAGTGGACAACAAGAAAGATGTGTCACAAACCTTATAGTTTTAAAAATTCACTAATGTAATTTCAGCATGCCAAATTAATCTTCATTAAATGGATTTTTTCATTAGATTGATCATGATATTTAATAATTTAGAATTACTAGTAGGATAAATATATCTCAATTAGGTTGTAAATCCAACATTAAAGTATCAAGCAAGTAGCATTGTGGAAAACCTCAAATTTATTGTATATATATTATATATATACAATTTATTCATCCCATTATAATTTAAAGTGATTATCTGTAAGTATAGGATGGATTATGATTATAATTAAGGAGGACGTATTCAATAATGTAGCATTGATGGTGTGATAAATACAATTTTTGGAGATTGACAATTCATCATTCAATCATCATATAAGCAACACTTTTGAAAACCTTCTAGTCAATATATGCATATTATATATAATTTAAAGTGAGTATTCATAAACATAGATTAGATTAAGGTGTTTTAGTGTATGCCTTATAATTTTTTAATAGTGTTTATAGGATTATAATAGTCAAAGTTGGTAACAACATTAAGGATCAATTCTTTGGTAATGAACTAGTCATTGAAGTAAATTAGTTTTTAGTGTTGGAGGATGATCCTATTTGCCTACATATATAATGGGGAAAATAATAATTAATGTTTTCACATAGATACATGTGTAACCATGTCTATTTATTATTTAAAAATAACATTTAAAAATAAGATATTTGATATTGGGTTGTCATCGATTGTTTATACATTTTTTTTTCTAAAATAGAATTTGGATGAGATGCTTTAGTTATATGTTTGAAAGTTATTTTTATACACGGTTACAAAATGTCATATACATAAATTTATTTTTATTTTGGAATTTTATTTCATTATGAGTTAAAAATTTTAGATTGGAATCATGCATCTCCATTTCCCTAAATTATCATTATGATGTCTACTTGAAATGGTTTTTAATAACAAAGTGGGCTACATATTTTGTATTCTTATGTACATCACAGATTAGTTTAATTAGGGAAAATGTATTTAATATTTTCACACATATACATGTGTAAACTTTTATATTTATTATTAAAATAAACATTTCCTATTAAAATATTTGGTATTGGGATGTGTGATCATAGGAATTTAAGAAGAGAGATTAGATCAAATAATAAAAAATCGAAGCAACATACTAACACTAAAACTTACAAGCCTAGATCTTAGGGGTGAGCTTAAAAAACAAATTAAAAATGAAATCATAACTAAAATGAAAAAGAAACATAATCTTTTACCTTCCTTGAGAGCTCCAAATCAATTTTTGAGTGGCTTGCTTAGTTTGTGCTTCAAAGATTATTTAACAATGGAGGTTGTGTAGCTCTTTATCTCCTTGGCACCATGGATTGTGTTGGCTTGATTTAGCTTGGATCAATATTTTGTAATTATAACATTATTGATATGAATCTCATGAAATAAAACTTGCATTATAACTCTATAATTTCTAAGCTTGTAAATTTAATGGGCAATGGCTTGTATTTATAGAAAATGAAGTTAACCCCAACCCAAGGTGAGTTAAGGTAGAGTTAAGGCTTGGAATGGGTTCAAACCTAACCTAAATGGGTCAACATAACCCCATTATAATTAATATTTATCAATTACTCATGATTTGTAATGAATAGGCATGGGTCTCCAAAATGAGATATTTTGAGAAATTTTTCAAAGGCTTGACAACTTGCAAAGGCAATCATTGAAATTCAAGATATTTCATATTTTTGAATTTATATTTTTATTTATTCATTAATTGCACATGGATAATTTAAATAGGCAATTAATTTGACTTATCTTGTTAATTAATTCTAATTAGCCATTTATATATTTCAATATTTGATTTATGTGCCCCACTTAATAAGTACATAGGCCAAATTGAGTGTTGTGATGCCACAAGATGATTAGAGATAAATCCATGAGAGATTATTATTTCATACAATAGGATACCCTGATTAAGGGTGAATCTATGTGATTATGAGCCTTGATAAATGATGCACAAGCAAATTTGGGATTATTAGTGATTCCTAGTCTTAATTTACAATGGTTGTTAGGAATTAGTGTAAAGTCTAGTCGAAGGCTAGTGGTGGCCAATTTTAGGTGTCTAAAGTTTTTCCCTGTTTGGAAAGGCATTAAAAGATATAGGCATAATAACATCTTCTCAAATAATGAAAATATCTTGTATGCCTATGACTTTAGTGGTAATGGATGAACTATAGGTGCCCCCTCAAGGGAGCGGTAAAAAAAAAGGTCGATGATTGGTCCCTCTAAAGGAGGAAATGATGGGATCAAAAAGATGAAATGATGGGGTGGAAAAGATTGATTTGTCCATAGGCATTTATAAGCAATGGTATATGGAGCTACCTCAATTAGGAAGACAAATAGGATAATTTTCCCATGGACGATTATAATCATTGATAAAGGTGGGATAAAAAAGGTAATGATTTTCCCAAAGGTAGTTATAATCATTAAAAAAAGCTTAGGGTAATAAGAGAATAGGAAAATAGTGATTTACCCACAAATGGTTAGAATTATTGGTAGGATAAAACATGCACCAGTTGGGTGGATAGAGATAATGGTTTTCTCAAAGGTGGTTATAAGTATTATCTCAATAGAAACATGCCCAGTTAGGCAGAAGAAAGATAATGATTTACCCAAATGTGATTATAATCATTAACCTTCAAACAAATGGAAACATAATAATTTACCAATAGGTAGTTAGAATCATTATTAAGGTAAGTGGGATGGTATACAAGGATTTTCCCTAAGGTAGTTATAATCATTAGTATCCCAATAATGGCAAAAATGAGATGGGGTATGATGGAAAATTGGTATATAGGATAAAGATGAATTTGGGAAAACTATAAGTAGGGAGATGCTCATTTGAACTAGAAAGGAATAAAATTCTATCAATGTTTAATTTCTCTATGTAGGATATGATTTTGATTAGATCAAGAATGATACTGGTGCGAAGGAGATATATCATTGATTCATTGCCATGTAGACTCCCCAAGCTAATTTTTTCTATATCATGCGATGATAGGCATCATGATATAACACCATGATAACATGCCCAAAATATGCATATTGAATAACATGTGATCGAATACTCAATTTAAAATAATTCACCAATGATAAAAACCATGATGATAATGTTGGTGCATGAATATAGATGGATTCAAGAATAATGCATAAGGAATCACCCAATGAATGCACATAGACTAAATCAAGGAACAACAAAAAAAAAAAAAAAAATAGGCAAACAACAAATAAATAGGAAGACAAAACATGAAAAATCACTACAAAACAAATAAAATGAAATAAAGTAAAACATGAACAATGGTTAATCATAATGTTAGTACAAATAATACAACATAATGAACATTGGCCTTAGATGATAGGAGACAATGAAACAAAAAATAATGGGGGAATAGAATAAAAATAAGGGGGTGGTCAAACTATCTCTATATGTTCTAACCAAATAGACATTGCCTACATATTTCTATGGATGTAATATCCAATAAAAACTTTAGGCCAAATGTAGTTCTCCTAGTAAATGAGATAGAAGAAAAATGATGAAAAGGAAAATAGAATAAATGTGATATAATAGCATGGGAATGGGCTTGTAAAATGGTGAGAGTGTGGGATGTTTCAAGTCTAAAAAGGATGATTAAACTAAATGACAAATTGTTTCTTGTGAAATAGCTAGGGTTCCCAGAATCCTTAAGGCAAAGAAGTGGTCAATGTTTATGATTGTATAGATCTATTTTAATTTTTTTTAAAGAATTTTCTATGTATTTAAACTCAATTGAGAATGAAAATATACTAAATTATCCAATCTCATAAAATGTGAGAGTGATTAAACTGAATATTGCTCATAAAATGATAAGAGTGTGGTTTAGGTTACTAGCAAAATAGAGACAGTGTTCAAACTAAAATGGTCACAAAATAGAGAGTGTTTAAACTTAAATTAATTGAAAAATTGTGAGATCATGTCAAAGGATGACTAAGCTACCCTTGATACATATTCCTAGGATGGGACCCTAAATCACTACAGTTCTACCTCATAGCAGAAGAATCTAACTAGCGTAGTATCCAATTCAAACAAAATAGATAAAGTTGGAAAATATCATAGTATGGCAAAGGAATGGCAAAGTAGTACTTCAAGGGATGATAATTAATTGTTTCCCCTAATTTTCTCATAGATGGTTATAATTAGGAAATAATAGTGTAGTTTAATGATACTCATTTGCCTATACAAGGTTATAATTAGTAGCATGATGATGAGACACTAGTTTGTCCAAAGATGGTTATAATTAGTCCCATGTGGTATAGAGTGGAATAATAAATGAAGGATGCAACTACCAAACCACTATCATATTATTCCAAAATATGGCCCTGTCTAGAATGCAAAAATAACTACTAAAACATGATTAGAGTCTTCTTGCTAAAAGTGGTCATGAAACCAATGGAATGGAACTAAGTCAAAGAGCTAGGTAGGGAGGGTGAAAATGATTTGTTTGATAAGAAGGGCATGGTATAAAATTTCATGGTAGAATGGTATGATACAAGGAATAATGTCAATATTATGGTATAATTAAAATGAGCCTCATAGATAATACACCAGGTCACTCAATCAAAGTAATGCTTGAGGTGTATCATGTTCATCGAATCATTAAGTTTATCCCCGTCTAGTATAATGAGCTTGTATGCTCCAACACCATAGTTTTTAACAATGATGAAAGGTCCTATCTAGTTAGGTTTGAACTTGCCTTTGTGTTTCTTTTCGGCCTTGGTATTCTGCTAATTTTCTTTAAGAACAAGATCACTAAGCTCAAATCCTTTGTGTTTGATGTGAAAATTATAGTGGGCATGGATTAATTTTTTGTATGATTGTAGGTTGTTAACTATGACCATGCATTTATCATCAAGTAACTCCAGCTCTTGCAAGTGAGATACTTGATATTTTTCATCATCTATGACATTCTTCAAAGAGATGCACAAATAAGGTAACTCAAACTCAATGGGAAAATGGCCTCAATGTCATAAATAAGTGAATACAAAGTGATTCCTATTGGATTATAGTAATTGGTATGATATGCCTAGAGGGCATGAAATATTTTAAAGTGCCAATTATGGCTAGCAACATTGATAATATTTTTAAGGATGTTGACAATGGTTTTATTAGATGCTTTAGCTAAGCCATTACCTTGAGGGTATTATGCAATTGAAAAATACTGAGTAATTTTGTATTCAACACATAATGATTTTACATCCTTATTCTTGAATGATCAAACATTATCAGATATAATTTTAGAGGGGATACTATAGTAGCAGATGAAATGGATGAATATGAATTTAGAGATTTGCTTTCTAGTCATGTAAGTGAGGGTATAACTTCAACCCACTTATTTAAATATTATGTGGTGGTAAGGATATGTTAATGGCCATTGGATGATGTGGAGTTTATCTTCCCAATGGTGTCAAGGCCCCATGTATCAAATGTCCATGGTGTAAGCATTGGTTTAAGATTTTTGGCCAAGGCATGAATCAGATTATCATGTCATTGACATTTGTTATACTTTTGACATATGTAATTGTATATAAATTTATCATTGGTCAATAGTACCCAACATGCAAGATTTTTATATATAGATGGCCCCACTAGTATGGGATCCACATACTCCTTCATGAACTTCCCATAATGCTAATGTAGATTTTATCAAAGGTAAATAATTAAGTAGAGTTACATCAAATTTATGGTAGTATAGGGTAGTTACAAGTAAAGTATATCATAAAACATGGTGGATAAAGTCTTTATATTTTTTTCAAGATAGGTTTGGTGGCATTATTTGGTCATGAAAATAAGTGTAAAGGTTATAATACCATATATAGATGGGACCAACAATATCATAGATCATTAGAATAGTTAAAGGTTCATGAGCTAGTGTTAGTAGATTTTCGATGAGGAAATGGTATTCCTTAGACATGTTTATATGTCAAATATAAGAGTTAATGATGTCCATGTCATATATTGTTTTGTTATTGGCCCTTTTTACATGTTTGATCTATATATCAATAATCTATAGTTTGAGAGTGTCAACCATGGCCTTATATGGTACTAGCTTGTCATCTTTGGTCAAAAAATGGTCTGTAACATGATTAATGATTAACTAAGAATCACCATAAACCTTTATATGTTGTATGTTCCATTTTACTGCCTATCAAAGCCATGCAACAAGTGCTTCATATTTGGCAATGTTATTGGTACAAGGAAAGTTGATCCTAAATGACTTAGGGATTAGATCCCGCTATGGTGTAATAAAAAAGGCCTACCCCCAATCTATGTGTTGTGAATGATCCATAAAAATATATATTTCAATTTTACTCCTCAAGAGGTCTTTGAATAATTTTCATAATATACTCATCTATGAATTAGAATGTAAGAGATTGTGTATCTGCAAGGGGTGCTTCAACAAGATGATCTAAAAGAACTTGATATTTAATGGCTTTTTGGTTAACATATTCTATCTCAAACTCACTAAAAAGAATGATCCATTTGGATATACACCCTTGTAAATTTCTTTTGGATAGTAGATATTTGAGTGGACTACCTTTTAAATGACCATGGTCTTGTTGTTTAACATGCAATGTCATAGTTTCTGAGTTGTGAATGCCATATCTAAATAGACTTTTTTAATGGGTGTATAATTATGCTTATATGTGACTAGTATATGACTTAGATAATACATGGCATGGTCCTTTCCATTATCATCATGTTGAGCTAGAAGTTCCCCTAAGGATTTTTCAGTGGTAAATAGATATAGTAGGAATGGTTTTCCTGGCATGGGTGGAAATAAAACATGTGGATTTGTTAGATAATCCTTTAGTCATTGGAAATATTTTTGACATTCATCATCTCAATGAAATGTAACACCATTATTCAAAAAATTTGTAAAATGATGGAACTTGTTAGTCAATTTAGATATGAAACATTTGATATATTGTATCTTGCCCTATAAAATATAGAGATGCTTCAAATTGGTCAGTGTTTACATATGATTTATTGATTGAAATTTAGATGGATTGAATTCAATGCCCTGATGAGACATAATAAATCCAAGTAATTTTCTTGAATTAACTCCAAAAACACACTTCTTAGGATTGATCCTCAATTTGTATTCACACAATATTTCAAATATTCTTTGTAGGGCTACTGGATGATCAGCCCTATTCTTTGATTTACCTAAGATGTTGTTGACATAGTCTTCATTAATGTCATGCATAATATTATGAAATATGATAGTCATGGCTCTTTGGTATGTTGTCCCAAAAATTTTAAGACCAAATGGCATAACCTGATAATATAATGTTCCCCACAAAGTGGTGAATGTTGTTTTATGTTGGTCTTTTGGTACAATTTAGATCTAGTTGTAACTTGAAAATCCATCCATTAGTGAAAGAATTTCATAACTTTATATGAATTTAATTATCATGTCAATGTTTAGCAGAGGAAATTCATCCTTTTGATAGGCCTTATTTAAGTCTCTAAAATTAGTGCATAGTCTTATTCTTTTTGTCTTCTTATTGATGGGTACAACCTGGAGATCCACTTTGAGTAGTTGATCAAGTGAATACATCCTACTGCCAAGATCTTTTCCAACACTTTATTCACTAATATAACAATGCAAGGATACATCTTGTGCAACTTTTATTTTACAAGTTTGGCATCAATATGTACCACAAGGTGGTGTAAAACCAAGGTGGGTCCAAACCTATCATGTCAAAGTAGGCCCATGTAAATATATCAACATATTCCCTCAACAAGGTGATAAAGACTTCATGATCCTCCTTAGTTAGGTACATGCTTAATTTGATCCATTTTGGGTCATCTAGAATCTTGATGTTAACTTATGTAGTGTCCTCCACAAAAAGAGTTGAACCACCTTCCATAATAGTGGGTAAATATTTAAACTAGCCTATAATGGTAGAGTCCACTATTAGGATTGGATCTTCAAGTTCTCATAAGCATGATGAATCAAAATCCCCCAATGGTAGGGATAGTTATATGACAAATACTATTGGGAACTCTTAGATGATTTGATCAAAATCCTACTATTATTAAAAATTGAACGCAAACCCATAGGTAAGTTCATCATTGGTGGTTTATTGATCTATGTTTGATTAATATTGAACACCCCCATCTAATGACACCTAAAATAGGTTTTCACCACTAAACTAGCCTTTTTCTTTACTATTTCCCTAGTCCAAAATCACCTTGAAGGAGGTTTTCACTTTGGGACCTCAATGTTTTATTTAATTATTTATGGCTAAGGGTGTTCACTCATTCTCCAAAATAGTCCTTAAGATCCAGCTTGATTGAGAACCCTTTTTTGTGGTATCCCAATGCAACATTATCCCTCAGGCCTAGAAAATTGTAGAAGGCCTTATCATTTTGAAACTTGTTGTTATCTATCTAGATAGCACCCAATAGAGATCATATTTCTCAAGTCTAATTCATACCTAGACTATCATGGGAATGATTTAAGGTTATGGGATTCTTGTATCTAGATCAAACCTCTAGATTTTGATGAGGCTATATCCTATGATTATATCATTGTTCACTACTTACTAAACTACTAACAATTTAGGTAAAAAAAGGAAAGGAATAAACTAAAAATGAAACCTACTTTACCTTTGGTGATACACCAGAATAGGTTTTTACCCTCTAAAATATTTGAAACTAAGGAAAATATATAGATCAAATATAAATTCTACATATCATTCCTAAATATTAGTATTTCAAAGGAAGGCTTAAAAGAAGATTTACAAATTTAAGATATTTGAATTAAGGTCTCTAAAGACACTACATACAAATAATCTTCAATGAAATTTCTATTCTTTGCTCTTTAATCAACTTGTTGAGGATGAAATTATAGTATTACGTGAGGAAAGGACCTATAAAAGATGACAACTATCACACTTATATGCAATTATTTTAGAGGTAAAATCATTCATATAGGGGTACGTGAATCAGTAAGCATAGATATTCCAAATTAAGTTTCTAAACCATCAAGATCTTAATCAATTATCATAATCATTCATAAAGAATACACATCATCCATAGAAATGAAAAATATAGACAATACAAGATCAAGCACATGACACATGACATACATGGGAAACCCTCTTGGGGAATAAAACCCACTGGAACCTATAATTAGACTATTGTCTTATAATAAAAATAAATAATTTAGACCTACAAGCTAATGATCAAGGAACTACCATTCTTTATTTTAGTGATACTGCAATCCCACAAGGAACTACTACACCTATCTAGCTAAGCTACCATAATAACTAAACCTTTATCAAGTTTCACCTTGTAAGGAGGAAACAACCCCCTTATATGTTAAACTACCATAACAACATCTATGAATAACTCCACCTTTGAACTTATGTCTTCAACACCTCATTATGGAACTATGATTATCACTCTTCACCTATTAGCAACAACTCTATCACTTAATACACCATGTTGGTCAAAACACATTACATACTTGAACTAGATCACAAAGATCAATTAGGATACCTCACATATCCTAACTAACCCCAATCTTCAAATCTACACACTTAATACATCCAAAGCCACCTTTAAGATCACTCTTCACACCTCAATAATAATTTTTTTGCCACATTAACAACATGACTAGATGGTCATACACACTATCCACACTTTGATCAATATTTCAAACCAACCACCAAGCTTTCAAAAACACTAATAATCCTTTGATCATTTTAAAGACATCCAAAACATCCTTTTATATCACTCTAGACCCCTTTTCTCATTCTAAACCTACAAGATCACTATTCTACCATTAGAAATATGACCTACATGTCATACACATGGTCCCCAATCTTCTCTATTATCAACCCATCCATTGGGCACACTCGACCTCTTCTCTTCTTCACTTTAACACTCACTCTAATCCAATAAATCTAGAAATCATCTTCATGATTAACAACTTCATGGTTGGCCATTACACTTGCCTTAACCCTTAAGGCATCTAAAAAATAAATACATAGATCAATTACACCATCATAGTTTAGCCACAACATCCATGTATCACTCTTAATTAGCTACACCTTTCAATAAGGCCCTTGTAGCTCTTTGATTTATCTTATTTAGTAATAATGGAGTTTTATTCCTATTTTAGTTAAGGGTCTGGATTAGTAAGTCAGTAAAAAATATAGCAATAATTATATTCCTAATTTATGCAATTGTTTATCTTTTTCACCTTTCTAAAAATAATAATAAATAATAGGAAATATAGCCTAGCTAGAAAATAGATTGAGATGGCTGATATAAAGGTTAAAAATAGTTGTTCAAGATTAAGAAGGTGTCATAAAATTGAATCTAGATTTTATTTAGTGAAAGGATATGAGCATTAAAAAGTTGACACTTTGGTGTTTAACATTGTTATCCATTGTTTTTTTTATTTTCTAAACTGATCACAAAGACCTAAAACTTTTTGGGTAGTTACATTATGCCTATGTGAGTGTGCTTGTGAAAAATCAAGTGCTAGTTATTGATGAAACTTATTGTAGATATGATTTTGTCTTCAAAATCCTAACCCTTCATCATGCTTGATAAAATGATATTTGAGTCACTTGAAAAGAGAGGGGGATTAGAATGTAAGATGTACTAAATGTGTAATCCACACCCCTTGTGTGGGCATGCTTCCTACATACCAATACTTTGAAGAAGGATCAAGCCATATGTAGTTCTCCCACCTAGTGTGTTTTGTGTAATAGTGTGATGTAGATGTAAATGCCAAATTGATAGTGTTTGAGGTGGCTATAGACTCGTATGAGGATTTGAGTATGTTTATAGTTGTGTTGGGTGACTGTGTGCAAGGAATAGGGAAGTTTGACTTAGTGTTTTGTTTGTATTCTTGCTTGCTTTGTAATTTTGGTCACCTCTATTGTAAATGAGCTTTGAGTGGGATTTTATAAGGAAAAATTTGTCATGGTTTAAATTTATTCACACTAGGTTGACCTAATTAAGGATAAAGATCAAATAAAAATGACTATTGGAGCTCAAAGAGCAAATGGATAGGACCATAAAAAATAAGACACTTTGGTGTCGAACATTATAGTACAAATGGGTTCTCCTATCCTATAGGTTTGGGACCTAGGGGAATAAGATTGACATGGGGAATACTATCTCGCTGAGGTGGAATGATCATTTAGAAGGTTATGGATGATTGGCAATGAGTAAATGTATGTCTAGAAGGATTGCAACAACATGCAAAAAGGACTTATGGATGGCGAGTCATAAGCTACACTGAAACTGTTAATTTGGAAATTTCATATGACTACATTTGTGCCCCCTTTATTGTAGTGATGCAAAAAATATAAATACTAAGATAAAGGAAAAATAGTCAACGTACTTGAATTTCCCTAAAAGGATGAAGCCCATGAAGATGTGTGATGTTGAGTGTGCATAGAGAGAACAGATTATGAAGCATAAATATACAAGAGAAAAAAAGGAGTAGATAATTTCTTAATAGACAACTAAGTCTAAAATAAGAACATATAAAGGTTGGGTAAAAGAGACAGGAAGAAAAAAGAATGAATACACCTCACTAGGTATGCAAACCAATATAAAACTTACTATGATGTTGAGTGATGTTGAGTGATTCTAAGTGATGTTGGTTATGTATTGTACCAAGATTAATATCATGAATAGATTTGAGTGCTCAATTAACTAAAGAAGGCTCAAAAATACAAAGGCTATCCCTTTGGCTCCATTATCACTCACTATGTATTGAATCTATGTGATCATGCATGTGTTAATTGATGTTTGGACTGTGTGTCTAATACCTCTAGGTAGGTGGCTTAAGAATACAAAGGCTAGATATTTATTTGGCTCCATCATTGCCCACTAAGTGTGAACTATGAACTGATACCAGTATGAGTGTGTGTCATATAAGATGGATCCTGAAGCCCATGAATGTTCTATAATCTGACAATGTGGCATGCATAGTTGAATGTGTACTGAAAAATAGGCTAATCTTAGCCACTTCAAAAGGTGGAGATTAGGCTTGTATGAAATCCAATCTAAAATTGAGAACTAGGCTTATATGAATGCCACTCTAAAATGATGCCAACTACCTGTAGATGAAATAAGGCATGCAAATGTTGAGAATACCTAAATAATACAATTAACTGAAAAGAAAATAAGGTAAATGTGTCACAGACATTGCTCCCAATCACTAGTGTCTATAACATGAATTCTATTTTTAAAGTTTTAACAACTTTCCTATTTTAAATGAGAAGAAAGAGCTATCATGTCATGCATGATGCCTCTATATGTAGATAATTTGAGTAAAATTATACTAAAACTATGCAATCTAAACTAGATTATAGATGATAAAACTATAATTGACCTTACCTTTCTATCTTTTCTAATTTTTTTTGGTTTTTAACTATTTGGATAGGAATTCTAAAAAGTGGAAACTTTGGTGTCCGGTACTATAGTCCAAATAGGTCACTCTTGTCCTTTACTATTTTTTATAATTTTTTTTTATGTTCATCATTGTTTTTTATTTCTTTTCTACATATTTTAAATTTTAATTGTTATTCTAAGTGTTCTAAAAACTAATTTTTTGACTGGTAGAGGGCTCTGATCTCTATGACAAAACCCCTATTTGTTTCCCCTCTACTAAGGGTAGAAATGAAGACCCTGTAATGACTTCCCTAAAAATAAATACCCCTACAAGTGTGTTATGATATGAAATACATGATATAGTAATGATAATTAAAAATATGTCTCAAGATATAACATAGTTTGTGTTGGAGATTGTTAGATTAATAGGGGTATGCCTATATAGATTTAATAATGTAATAACATGTGTAGTATACTAAACTAAAATTGGAAATCTTATTAGTTGTCAAGGAAGGATGGAGTATGATGTCCATCATGTCATCTAAGAAGGCAAGATAATGCATGATGAGGACCATGGCATTGCAAACAACTGAGAAGCAAACAAGCAAACAAGCATGCAAGGCAAGAAGCAAGAAACATAAAAAAGAGGTCAAGGTGCCAAGAAAATAAGGGACATGGGCACATGTCACTCAAACTAGGAAAATCAAGCATACAAGGCATGTTCAAATGCCCACATACACATGCAATTACAAAAAACAAAGATTGGCATGATGGCCACAAGAACATACAAGAATACAAGCAAAGGATATTGGCAAATGTCATAAGGCACACATAAGTAAAAAAACAAGAACTAAGAAATGCAATCACATATAACTAATTAAATCAAGAAAGGAAGACATGTAAATGATAGAAATACTATTGCATCTAACTAATCAAAGCAAGAAGTGAAAGTATGTAAAACATGTAGTAGAAGATTGGGTAGATGATAACAAATACACAAGTGCTATATACTAGTGAGTGTCAACAGAATAATCTATGTAAGCTAGTAATTAATGTACATCACCATGATAAGTAGAGTGTGTGGTTTATGAATTCATAACCTGGATGGTGTAGTCATGTAGAAGATGCCTTTGATGGGTAAATATGTTATGTATGTCTCGAATGTAGAAGTAAGATACCCCCTCAATGGGTAGAGTGAAGCAATAAAGGATTTCAGTGTTACTACACACACTTAAAGAAGATTAATTGAAGCATGTTAATGTAGATGAATTGACAAACAATAGCATTGAATATCAAAATGTAAGTCTAGCATGGTAGTAGAAATTTAAAGCATGGATAATGCATACAATTATTATTTTTTGGTTTTTTGGTTATTTTAATGTTTTTGTATTTTGACATGTTATATTATTTTTGATATTTTGAAATGTTTCTAGGTACAAGTAAGTTGAGAAATTATGTATAAGAAAGTAGAAACAAACTATGTACAATAAAATGTGAGTAAAGAAATATGTACACAATGATGTAAAATAATAAGATGGAAGGTGTAAAGGGTTCAAGGATAGAGCCCACTAGAGACAAAGATGGAGGAAGGGATCAAGTCCATCATCAAATGTCTCAAGATCATCATCATACATATCATCATATGCTATAGGATATATATACATGGTGGCTATCTCCTCAGGTGTCAGTAAGATATATCATCTTTGTGTAGTTGCATATCTATCACTTGTAATGGTGTCATCCTACTAAAGCTGAACTAAGGGTCACTCTAGTGGTGAAGATGTTGGTTCTCCTCTAGGGTTTTTATATTTTGTAGTAGGTGGCCTTGGTGGAAGTGGTGGAGCTAGTGCTAGTGGTGATATAATTTGAATAGTACCTAGAACAAAAGGGTTTATCCAATATCTACTATAAATTTGAACATGAGTTTGTGTCATGGCCTATGATTTTTTGAAAGAGATAAAATGGGTGATCATTTTTTCATGAGAAATTGATAATAAATATGTGTCATATTATATGTAGTGTGATTAATCCATGATCAAGTAACATCTATAGCATAATTTGTGGTTAATGTTGTGTGTTATCCACTTGAATCTGAATGACTGGCTCTATATCCATAGAGGTAACCATGTGAACTATATGTACCAAGTGATCTATCTATGGCCATGAATGTGGAGTATATCTTGAGAGTCTAGTGTGAGATGCTAAGTTTTTCACTAAAATTTGTCTATTTCAAGTCTAAAGGAAAATAGAGAAGAAGGATAGGGATAATTGATTAGAATGAACTTGGATTGGTTTTTGCATCATATCCAGATGTTGTGAGCACTCCTCTTTAGCTATGGAAGACTACTTACAAGTAATAAATCACTACCAAAAAATATTTGTTAGCACATATATGAGTGGACTGCCAAGCTACGTGCTTGTTCTAGGAAGTGTCAAACTTCCTTAGAGATGATAGTCAACTTTTGAGAGACAAAAGAGTAATGAATGACCAAGAGAGAGGGAAAATAAAGAGTAAAAGAGAGACACTGTTATCATTATTCACAACTTGAGTGCAAAAAAAATTAACAGAGTATAGGTGGTATATTTTGTTTATATTTTGGAAGTTGTTTGGGCAGGTTTTAGAAGGGTTAAGAAATCCATAGTTTTTAATGTTGGTTAAGCTACGAAGGTCAGTGAGGAAAGTGATCAATATTAGTTAGACTACCAATGTGAGTAGGGAAAATAATTGCTTAAGATCTTGCAAAAGGATTTTTTAGGTTTGGGAAAGGTTTTGGTCAGGTCTAGAAGCTTAGGGAGAGTTGTGTGTGTGTGTGAGAGTATTGTTATAACAAGTAGAAACAAGTGGGGAGGCTTTATAACTCCTTTATGATGGTTTGATTAGGAATATGAAAAGTAATGAATAGTATATATAAAGTGATAGCAAAGTAACTGCTTAAATATTTACAAAATAAGTGGTGTACTTAGCTACAGTGGTGACTAAATGATAAGTGTCAAATGGATGGATCCTATCAGGGAGTCTAAACTAATTCCTTGAATAGAGAAAACAAATGGATGTTGTTGGTTCTTAAGGGCTTGGTTCTTGATCTAGATTGACTTATGTAGGATAACAATAATCCAAGATATTAAAAGTTTAATGCTGAAATCTTGTATGCAAATAAGAATGAGTTTTCTTGATTTTTACTGACATGAACATTAGTTTTGAGTTTAGCTTATATAACTGACATCGATGATCTCACTAACATTAGTCATGGGTTGATTGACGTCGATGGAATTAGAATAGGTAAAACTACTATCTTTATCCCATTTTCTATTGCTCCTCGTGCCAAGTGTGGTACCCATTACAAAATGGTAGAAATAGGAGGTTAAGAAGGACGTAGTTGGTTAGGAATTTAGTTTTGAGGTGAGAATAAGTCTTGGGTAGTTAGGATAAGGGAGCTAAGTCTTGAGGTGACTCATCATGTGAGAATTATTCTTAGGACGAGGTGTCTAGGTAAGGTGGCATAAGAGGTTTTTAATTAACTTAATTAAATATTTTAATCAATTAAATGTGTGAGGGGTAAAATCATGGGTTAGGGGGGTTAATTATTATTATTGAAAAAGGGCTTAAGGGGGGTTTTGACATAGGGATTTACACATGTGTGTGATGTAATTTTGGTTTCTACATTTTCCCCTTTATGTCTTATAATTTTTACTAACAAGTTGTAAGACAAAAATAGGAGTTAGATGCTCTAGGTATTGGATGAGGTATCCCCCCTCAAAATGGGAATCAATGGAGGAGAAACTGGAATTGGGTACTGATTTGACAAGAAGTTAATTGGGTGAGTGGAGAATAATATGGTATCACTACTTATGCATATACTAATAATAGATATAGGCTATAAAATAAAGAACAAGTAAGGTTGAGGAGGACTTGAATAGAAATAACCAAATCACAACTTGTAGGTGATAGCTGATAAGGTCAAAATAATCAAAGTTGTAGTTCTAATTGGTCCATATGTCCTACTTATCTAAGGTAGGAAGTGCCCCTAGGAAACCCAAAAGGTTATAGGTGATAGGACAAACTTATTCACCATCTAAAACACCTAATATATGTGCATGTGTAAAATAACCAACTATAGAAAAATAGCATAAGTGGTCAAGAAAAGCAATGCAAGGTATGTGTAAAAGGATTAATGAGTGAGGAGATATTCATGATGTCCAAGAAAAGTCATCATGGGTGGAGATTTAAGTGATCTCTAAGGGTAGTTGTTGTGGTTGGGGAGATATATGTGATCTACAAGTCAGTTTCTATAGTTATGGAGATATACGTGATCTCTAAATTGCCCTAGCTTATGGGTAGAGTCTAAGGGTGTCAACATCAGTGATATCATTGATGTCAGTAGAAAATAGTGCTGATGTTGTGGATTAGGGCAAGGTTATCAATATTGATGGGTTTAAGTGATAAATTTAGTGGGTGACCAAACTTGACAAAAAGGGGTTTGGAAACCCACCAAACTCATTTACAACATTTGATTGGAGAGAAAAAGAGATCTGAGTGTTAGTGAGATGACAGAGCTAGGAGGGGACCTAGTAGGAGGTACACCACCATAAGATCTAGTTATTCCATCTTAGAGGAGATGGAGAGATGAGGTAAGAGTCTCTATGAGTTAATTTTAAATTTGAGTTGGTTAGTTTGCTTTTGTAGGCTAATTTTAGAGTTTGGGGGAAAATAAAATGTTAATAGAGGGGTGGGAAATGGGGTGGGGTAGTTTTAGGTTAAGTTGGGAGGTATGTGGGGTAGGTTTTAAGGTTAAAATTAAATTTAGGGAGATGGATCATTCAGCCCTAGGTTCAAACTAGTCATTGATGTTGGTGGGGTCTAACAACATCAACTAACATGGTGTTGATATCAGTAGGTTTTTATTGATGTTGATTGACACTAAGCACTAATGTTAGCATACCAAACTAACATGAATGACTATGAAGAACCCAAAATAGGAGAAAAGGTCAATTTGGATTCATAATTGAAGTAGTCAATTATCTTAATGGCTAAGCTAGCCTTAGAAGATCTTGTGTTGACTGAGTGTTGCCTACATATCCTGGTTGAGGGCCTCAAGCCATTGTAGTTATTTCAGAGCATAGGAAAAAAAATATAAGGTATGGTCAAAAGTTTGCTAGGGGAAATGGGTTAAAAACGTAGGCTGAGATAGGTCAGGAGACCTAGGGCTTAAAATATAGGTCATAGGGTTAAAGTTTAGGGATATAAGCCATGAGGCCTAGAGTTGTGATAGGTAGTTGGGCCTAGGGTAGAGAGAGAGGCAATGAATCCTAGGGTATAAAGGAGAGAGAAGGTTAGATAGTGAGGTGGGTATATGCTTGAGCTAACCTTAGAAGACCCTGTGTTGACTGAGTGCTACCTACATAGCCTAATAAAGGGCCTCAAACCAATGTTGTTCTCCCAAAGAGAAGGGAAAAGTGTGATGGTAGGTTATATTAGAAAATATGTGACTTGAGTTGTGTGTGTATGGATGTAGGCTAGGATGGAGTTGATGCTATAGGATCACCTATTGATGCTATTGATGTGGATGAGGAGGGATATCACCCTAGATGAGTGGGAGCACATGGAAGCCATAAGTTTAGGGAGAGTGTGATGATATTTTAGAGTTGTATGAGATGTGATCCTAACGATAACATTGATTAAGAGGTGGGATCACACCACCAATACTTTCCATCTACCAACAAAAGAGTTGATAGTGACCCAAGAGGATGTATACAAGATTTTATGGTTACCACTCTAGGGTGAGGAGATCTTATATTGTTCAAGAGAGGAGCATGATATGCATATGGTGGCCTTATTTTGAGAGCATGTTAATGAGGTGACCTATCACTCAACAAGTTTTGCCTATGAGCCACTGTATATTACTAATAAGGATTAACATCGACTGAGCACCCTGATGATGATAAGGATCATAGTGTATGCACTACCATATGTATATGGTGGGATATTTCTAATTGTAATGATAGGTGTGTTGGCATAGATGGTTGAGTAGTGGAATGTTTTTGCATGGAGAATAGTGTTTTTGGCATAGTTATACATAGAGCTATGGGGGTCAAGACTATGACAATGATATATTTTTTGTGTCATCCATTTAATCCACTATTTGGAATACGAGTATATTATGGTGACATGACCATTGGGGCTACCTACCATGATTCTAGCTAGCTTCAAGGTTAGTTTTAGATGATGGAGAGATGGTATGGCACAAACCTAAGTAGATGGAATAGTGTGTGATATTGATTATTATAGGTTCATGATAGATGGATTGATCCCTATAAATGGTTTATAGAGTCCGTACTTGACATACCCTACATTCAAAGGAAAGGTAGAGTAGCATGTTAGATTATAGAGCTCATTATGGGTTAGAGGGAGATGAGCCAATGAGCTAGAGATGGTACCCATGGTACAGGTCAAGAGGTATTTCAAACTTCTATAGGATATACCACTTACCTTCCATTGATATAAGAGGGATGATATAGAGGCACCCCTACCTTTTCCCTAGGAGGCAGACAGGCTAGATTTTGAGAAGCTACTAATAGGGCTAGGTGTAATAGATCTAGGGTGCACAATGGCATATATGGCTTGGTGGATAGGTTTACATCTCATGGTTGAGGTCAGGAGGCCACCACTATATTTTCATGGATTTATGAGAGAGAGAGATATAAAGTTGTATAGGCATGAGATGCATTAATACAAGGATAAGATGTAACAGTGTAGGCTTGAGATGCAATAGTGTAGGCTTAATATATAACTCAAACATAGGTACTAGATTTATAAGAATAGGTGGTGACATTACAAGGCTATATTGGGTCACTACAGGGATAGGTTAGGGCACTACAAGGCCAAATTAGGGTGTTACAGGCTCAAGTTACTACACTGATAGTAGAGAGAGATAGTTTGAGAGCAATAGGTCAAGCTACTCCTCTTCCTCCACCATAAGGACCAATACAAGTTGGGCCTTCAATAATTGTAATGGGACCATTGTAGACTGTATCTTTGGAAAGGTATACTATCACCCTTGATGAGATTGCTTTTTATGAGAGGGCCATCAGGGAGTTCTCATAGATTCAAAGATATTCTGAGTTTAAAAATTAGGAGAGACCAATGAAGTGTGTCATATCTTCTTGCTCACACAAAAATAGAAAGGTGGAGAAAGGTGATGACACTACTTCTTCATGACCACATAGAGAGCCTTGAGGACTCTGAGGGCTAGAGTTTTTTTTATTACATATGTTATATACACACCAGCCTATGAGCCAAAGATGAGAGATGTATATTTTGAGAGAGAGAGAGAGAGAGAGATGATATTGTAATGATGTATTGATGAACATGTATGTTAGGTGTATATATATATGAGATGTATATTTACTATGATTTTTAGAAGCATTTATTGTGATTGTGATGATGATGTTGATGTAAATGATTATTACTATTTTAATGTTATGTTAATTTGATGTTAATGTTTGAATTAGACTATTATTTACCATATGTGTGATAGTATATGCATAGTTGGTTTGCTAGCTTCATCTTAGCATTTTTCCATATTTGTGATGGTGTATGCTTAAAATGATTAGGTTGGTTATGTTATTTTATTTTAGAATTTTCCATATTTATGATGGTGTATGCTTAAAATAAATTGAATAGGCTTGATAATGTTGGTATGAAAATTTTCATCTCAATAGAGAGATAGCCATGTGATTTTGATGGGAAAATAAAGAGGAAGAATTCTCATGTACTAGCAAATAGTATAATCATAACATAAATAAGCTCAGGAATATGAGCCTCTTTCATACCTTACATCATTGGACCATTCTATTTGTTAGAGAAGCATCATGTTCAGCTTGTGTTAAGTGAGTTCAAAGTCCCTTGAAAGATTATGAGGGAAAAAGGGTAAAATGAGGGAAAGTGTTTGGGTAGCGTAACCTTCGAAGTGGGGATGATATGTCCCTACTGTGGGTGGCTCGATAGCTACTATAGGCTAGTCCATGACTTAAAGCTTTTATTTTTGTGTAATTTGATCAATGTGGGAGGATTATAATGGGATTTTGTATGTGTTGAGCTTATATGAAGATGATAAATATGAGAATATTTTTATTTATATTTCCCTTTGAAAATAAAGCTTAGCCTAGCCATCCTTCAAGAGAGTGGTCTAAGCATTTATTTGTGAGTTTAAATAACTATCCTTTAAGGGAGTAGTCTATTGATAGTAGCAAAGAGAAGTTATGTAGTTGTCCTTCAAGGGAGTAGTCTACATTGAGAATCATGACTTGAGAGATTATAACTTGGTGCATATCCCTTCTTTTTTTTTTTACTTTTAGTCATGGATGAGACTATAGAGGCTTAGGAGTTTTCCACTTTGAGGGAATAACCATATAATTGCATAAGTTAACTAAGTGTTTAGGAGTAAGGGTTAAGAAGGGAGATGAATGTAATAGGAGTTGCTCAAGAAATGAGCTCAAGTTAAACATGAGGTAAAGTGATGCTTGGTTAACAAAAGAATGGTCATAGGTGTAAGGGATTTAAAGGCATGGGTTCTATCTTTCCTTTGAGAGAATACAAGTGATAAGTTTCTTGAGCCATACTTGTGAGTTATGATGTAGGGTCCAAGCCAATTACGAGAAAAATTACCCCATTTGCTTTTCTCCATGTTTATCACATGTTGATTTTATTTTAAGATGAGATCTCTAATATTAAAATCTAGCTCTTTGAGATTTTTGTTGTAAGCATGTTTGATATTATTTTAATAGATTTAGAGGTGGTTGAGGGCTATGAGACGGAACTCATCAAGCAATTCGAGTTGAGCCAAATGTTCTTGGTGAAATTCAACATTAGTAAGTATGTATTTTAGAGAAATGCAAAGAGAAGGAATCTGAACCTCAAGAAGCAAAACATCCTCCATCCCATATACCAAATAAAAATGTGTAGCACCTATAGAGGTTTGAATTCTAGTGTGGTAATCCCATAAAGCAAAGGGAATGCATGTGTGCCAATTCTTTCCCATATCATTGACTACCTTCATGATAATTTTGGTCAATGTTTTGTTAGAATATTATACCTATCCATTTTCTTATGGATAGTATAGTGATGAGAAGCTTAATTTGATTCCAAATGTATCATAAAGACTTTAGACAATCTAGTTATTGAAAGATTTGCCATTATCTGTTATAATTTTATGTGGAACACCAAAATGATAGATGATGTGGTGGTTGATAAAGTAAAAAAATTTGTCACCCTTAGTGGATATGAGAGGAATGGTCTTGACCCATTTGGTGAAGTATTTAGTGGCAGTAATGATAAAATGATGATAGAGGGATGAATGAGGATTAATCTCCTCGATTAGAACTAAGCCCTATTGGGAGAAGGGCCAGAAGTCTTTAAAAACTTGTAAGGCATGACTCAGAATGTGAAGGAGGTTAGCATGTTGTTGACATTTGACGTAATGTCAAACATAATCAACAAAATCTTGATGGAGTATTGACCAATAATATCTAAGTCAAAGGATACTCTTAGTAACTACATGACCATTGAAATGTCTACCACAAATCCCATTATGGACCTCCTTAATAGCAAAGCGAGTCTCAATACTAGTGAGGCATCTAAGAAGGAGACCACCAAAACCCCAGTTGTAGAGAAGTCCCCCTAGCACAGTGTAATGAGCAACATGTTTTATGAAGGCACATCTACCATTATTAGAGAGATTATAAGGAGTAATAGAAAATGAAAGGTAATTCATACGTTACTTGTACCATAAGTCATGTGGGTTGGATGATAAATTTTTGTTAAAGAGGATGTTAGTTGATACATAAGAGGGTAATGTTAAGTGATGCATGGTGACATATATTTTTGAAGAAGATGATGAAGAGGGTATGTGTGAAGCAATTGAAGCCATTGTGTCATCAAACTTGTTTGTAGATTGAGGAACAATTTGTAAGAGATAAGAGTCAAATGATCCCAATAACGTATCTACGTGATGTTTATACTACTACATAATTTTGTTTTTGCATAGGTAGGAATCATTAAATTGATTAACTACCAGTTGAGAACCATTGAAAATGGTTATTGATTTGATACCCAAGAAGAGATATATATGAAGCCCTAAGATCAAAACCTCGTATTAATCCATATTATTAGTACATTCAAAATCTAGTTTAAATGACAAAGGTATAGGCTTGCCATCTATAGGAATAGAATGATCCCTGCACCCCCACCATGTTGACATTTAGATCTATTAAAGAACATCATTATTTGATAGGAGTTGTCATCAGTGGAGAGTGTTGTGATGGATTTATCAGGGAATTCAAGGTTTAAAGGTTGGTTGTCAGGTAAAGGGGTGACAACTAACTATTCAATGATTGTTTGCCCTTTGATAGACTTTTATTGAATAAACTCTAAGTCAAATTCATCAAGGAGCATGAGCCATCGAGATATTCATTAGTTGCGTTATGGTTTAGAATGCATGTATTTAAGGGGACTAGTATGGGTGACCATGTAGGTTTTGTGATTTATGAGATAATGGTAGAGTTTGGAGGCTAAAAAGACCAATGTGAGGCAAAGTTTTTCAGTATGGGTATATCGAGTCTCATAATCAATAAGTGTGTGGCTTATGTAGTAAATCACTTATTTTTGATGGTGATCATCTATATGTGTAATCATAGCACCCAAAGAATGGTCTGTTGTAGAGATGTAAAGGTAGAAAGGTTGATTTTCCTTAGGTAGAATAAGAATTGGTGGGGAAAGGAGATATTATTTAGGTGCATCAAAATCTTCCTAGAAATTGGTGTTCTAATGGAAGGAGACATCTTTTTTGAGGAGATGGTTAAAGGGTTGGTAATGATCTAATAACTGGGAGATGAATCAACAAATTGATTGAAGTTTGCCTTGCAAACTATGGAGTTGTTTGATATTAGTAGGTGGAGGCATCTCTAGTATTACTCTAACCTTATTAGGGTTGACTTAAATACCATGAAGAAAAATGATAAATCCTAATAACCTATTGGATAAAACACTAAAGACACATTTCTTTGGGTTTAATCAAATGTTATATTGGAGGAAATGATAAAATATGGTTTTGAGAATCATCAAGTGATCTTAGAAAAGTTTAGACTTTCCAAGTAAGTCATCCACTTAATCTTCCATAATTTTGTGTAGGATATGGAAGATGTAAGTCATAGCACATTGGTAAGTGGCACCAACATATTTTAGACCATAAGGCATGACCTGATAATAGAAAGTCCTCTATGGGGTAATGAATTTTGTCTTATGTTGATCCTTAAGAGCAACTATGATTTGATTATATCTAGAGAACCCATCCATAAGTGATAACATCTCATGGCCAACTATTAGATTAACAAGTTGGTCAATACTTGGCAATGAAAAGTCATATTTTGGATAATCAAGGTTTAAGTCATGATAGTCAGTGTAAATGTAGATTCCTCCAGTCACTTTTGTGATAGGAACAATATTGGCAATCCATTATGGGTATTCGATGGGTTGGATAAAGTTAATAGAAAAGAGGTGTTGGAGCTCTTCTTTGACAAGGAGAGCAATTCAAGGATGCATCTTGTGAAGCTTCTGCTTAAGAGGTTTAGCATCTCGATTGGTAATAATGTTATGGGTCATGATAAAAGGATCAATACTAGGCATGTCATTATAAGACCAAATAAAGGCTTTGTTAGGGTTATTAATAAATGTGGTATAATTAGCTTGCTTAGAGGAATCCAAAGATTGGCCAATATTGAGGATGTGGGGTTTATCATGAGAGGGAAAATAGATGTCAATGGTTGATTCATTTAACATAGCTTATGTTTTGGATGGAAGTGATTGTTGGATATAGGAATCATCTGCACCCATATATGTGAGAATAATGTCATCATTTTGACATTGGATAATGTTAATAGTGGGAGAGTCTTCATCAATTATTTTAGGTTGAACGAGAGGAAGAGACCTTTTTTCCTCACCCTGGTGATAGGTGAGAGGCCCCAAATGGATGACATTTATTGAAAAAAATTAGGAGGTATAAATACCTCTAATTCAATAGGTAATAGTGGAGAATAAGGTGGAAAAGGAGAGATTAGCTCTTCAATAATTGGTATATGAGAAGTTTTGGTAAGTTTATTTGGTTCACTATACCCCACACCATGCCTCTTTTTAGCATTTTTAATGGTTTGGCTAGTAGGATATTCAATGGGAATATGGACACCCTACTGATAAATATATGGTTTTGAGAATCATCAAGTGATCTTAGAAAAGTTTAGACTTTCCAAGTAAGTCATCCACTTAATCTTCCATAATTTTGTGTAGGATATCATGGAAAATGTAAGTCATAACACATTGGTAAGTGACACCAACATTTTTCAGACCAAAAGGCATGACCTGATAATATAAAGTCCCCTATGGGGTAATGAATTTTGTCTTATGTTGATCCTTAAGAGCAACTATGATTTGATTATATCTAGAGAACCCATCCATAAGTGATAACATCTCATGGCCAACTATTAGATCAACAATTTGGTCAATACTTGGCAATGAGAAGTCATATTTTGGATAATCAAGGTTTAAGTCATGATAGTCAGTGTAAATGTAGATTCCCCCAGTCACTTTTGTGATAGGAACAATATTGGCAATCCATTATGGGTATTCGATGGGTTGGATAAAGCTAATAGAAAGGAGGTGTTGGAGCTCTTATTTGACAAGAAGAGCAATTCGATGATGCATCTTGTGAAGCTTCTGCTTAAGAGGTTTAGCATCTCGATTGGTGACAATGTTATGGGTCATGATAAAAGGATCAATACTAGGCATGTCATTATAAGACCAAACAAAGGCTTTGTTAGGGTTATTAATAAATGTGGTATAATCAGCTTGCTTAGAGGAATCCAAAGATTGGCCAATATTGAGGATGTGGGGTTTATCATGAGAGGGAAAATAGATGTCAATGGTTGATTCATTTAACATAGCTTATGTTTTGGATGGAAGTGATTGTTGGATATAGGAATCATCTGCACCCATATATGTGAGAATAATGTCATCATTTTGACATTGGATAATGTTAATAGTGGGAGAGTCTTCATCAATTATTTTAGGTTGAACGAGAGGAAGAGACCTTTTTTCCTCACCCTGGTGATAGGTGAGAGGCCCCAAATGGATGACATTTATTGAAAAAAAAATTAGGAGGTATAAATACCTCTGATTTGATAGATAATAGTGGAGAAGAAGGTGGAAAAGGAGAGATTAGCTCTTCAATAATTGGTATATGAGAATTTTTGGTAAGTTTATTTGGTTCACTATACCCCACACCATGCCTCTTTTTAGCATTTTCAATGGTTTGGCTAGTAGGATATTAAATGGGAATATGGACACCCTACTCATAATGACCCAAACTAAATCCTTTCTAGGCACACCTATAGAGATAGGTGTGAGTGAATCTAGGCTTGCTTAGGAAAGGGAAGTCACAGGTAAATGCTTGTGGTGAAGAGGATGGATTATCGACAGTGAGAGCTTGATCAATTCCCCCATATGTGAAATTAGTACAAAGGTCAGGATGCCCATAAGGGATGACCATCCCAATGCAAGGATTATAATTTGGGTGCATGTGAAGCTTTCCATACTGTTGTGGAGTATAGAACATGTCAAGCATCAACAAATGATGTTCTTTGAGTGATAAACATTTAAAAGTTTCCTCCATGGGATCCTTGTTAGGAATTTGTGTTACCGGTATCTATGTAATCGAGGTAGTGGAGCTTGTGGAAACTTCAGAAGTATCATGTGGAGAAGATGATGTCTTCAATGGAATGAGAACATCATTGGGACTATAAGTCATGTTGCATGTTTTAAATGGAGGTGGGTCAATGGGTATAACATGAACTTATCCATCATGCTCAAAATTGACACAAGAGTTGCAAAGTTGAGGGTACACATGCCATAGCACGTATCCAAGGTCATCCAAGTAGTATGTTATATTGGAACTCTCCTACAACATATAAGAGCTCAAAAATTATGTGGGTACCTACACGGATATGTGAGACAATAGTGCCCACTGTAGTATCTATGGTATCATTAAAGGAGTAGAGTAATGCATTGGTTTGAGACATGTAATTATTGGGAAGATATAGCTATTTTTAGGCATAGATGGAAATAATATTAATACTAACTCCCCCATTGATCATGAATCTTTTGACATGAGTTTGATCAATAAATATGATCATAAAAAGGGTAGAATATTGATCTTTAGGTTGTTGAAGTGGAATTTTTGAATTACTAAAGGAAATTAGGGAGATATAATTAAGAGATATGACCAAAGTTACAAGAGGTTGAGGATCATCAAGTTATACCTCAACTACTTGCAAGGCACTAATCAAAGCTTGATGGTGTTGGGATGAGTTTTAGATTAAATCATACAAGGACATTTTCACATGACTTTGGTGAAGTTGTTTCACCATTGATATTTGAATAATGTTCAAAGATGTTGGCTTTGAGACCCCCAAGATGGAAACCTTGAGATTTAAAAGAGTGTCTTTGGAAAAGGGATGAGCCCAAGGAGCAACAAATTTTTACTTACATTTATCCTTTTGGTTTTATGACCATGTGGCCATATTAATTATGTTGATCTGAAATATAGGTGAAAGAGGTGGCAAAGGTGGTATGACAACATCTTTGGGTTTGAATTTAGGTGGAATAATAGGAGGCATCATGGATGCCAGGGGTGGAATAATAGGAAGGTTAACAAGAGTATCAACAAACATAGTGTTGACATCAAAGTGTTACCGAATGACTGTTGTGATAGCTTAACAACTCTCAGTATCATGTCTAGGTGAATGATGATATAGACACACTTGTGTATCATTAAACCAAGATGGATTCATTCTAAGAGGACTAGAAGGCTTAATGGGAGGAAGAGTTATTATAGAAGATTGAAATAACTGACATAGAAAAAATCTCTAAGAGCTTTCATGTGGGCTTGTACTTGTTATGGTAATAAGAGTGGACACCTTATTTTATTTAGGAGTCACAAGGGTGAATTTTCATGGTGCCTTGTTTGGTGGTGATTGAGATACATGTTTTTTTGACACTTTATTGGTGTTAGGTATCATGGTGTCAGATGTGAAAGTCCTACCAGGTGGCAAAGGCAGTAGTGGAGGTAACTTAGCCATTCTTTTTTAGATCAATGATACTCTAACTAAAGTAAAAGGTTGTGGTCCCAAACTTGATGGTAAATTTAAGGGTTTTAGAAGGAAAGATCAGTGAGATCTAGGAAGCTTAACATTTTTCTATAGTTTAGGCTATGAAACTCTAACTTGTGGTTGGAGAGTTAGATCTAATTTCACCTATGGATGAATTAGATTAGAGAAAAGGTGTATGCCTAAAGGCCTGATCTACTTTAATGTGGTAGATACATGTAGGGGTGAGGGTTCTAACATAGATGGATGAACTTTTGGTGATTTTGGTGAAGAAGCTCTAGCTTTGTCAAAGACCTTTGGGTAAAGGGTAGTGAGAGGGTTGGTGGTTAAGGTTGACAATCATTATTTTAGATAAGGAGTTTTAAGTTAGTCCCAAAATGCAACGTGATCTAGTTTCATTGAGTCAAGAAATTTTAGACTTTTCACCAACTGTGAGAAGGGTTTAGATGAAGTTAACGTAGGTTTTATGGTTGCATATTTAGAAGGATAATGTTTTTGAGAAAGAGGGAAATTTTTGGTCTTTTCTACTTCAGCTAAAGATAATAAAGAGCTATAACAGGGTCTTCTTTGACAGAGATAGGAGAAGAGGCATGGTCTTCCATGGGTGGAGACATAGTCGAAGGGGATTCCTCAAGGGGGTAGAGCATAGGTATAATTTCTCCCTCAAAATTTGGGCAAGGAATAGGTAAAGTATGATCCTCTATAGGTAAAAGAAGTGGTAAGAGTGGCACAATTGGAGTAGGCACAATAGGTCTCTCATTTAATGTAGGAATGGATAACACTAACTCTTCTAGGTACAAAGGTGGAGTGGATGGGGTATTACTTTCTAGCAGTGGAGGAGAGGTAGGAGAAGAAGGTTCCTATAGAGGGTATAACATAGGAATGATGTTCCATTAAACATGTGGTTACAGAATAGGCAAGGCATGGTCTTCAAGTGGTAAGAGGATAGGTAATATTAGTGCAAAAATAACTGGGAATACTAGCTCCTATGGTGGCAAAATAAGAGGTAAAGGAGGCTCTTCCTCATGTGGGAGTGGAATGGGTGAAATAGGTTATTATACCTAAGGAGGAAGAATGGGAAAAATAAATGCCACTGACTATGGGGAAGGAGTTGATAAAATGGGTGCCTCTTGTTGAGGGAGAGGTTAAACTAGGGGTAAAGGAAAGACCATATTAACCATATGGATATTATGATCACCTGAGTTAGTTATGGTTTGAATAATATTTTTATTGGGTGAATGGTTAGGAAAAGGTTGTTTGAACACATCCCTATTTTGAGTAGTGGGCACATTAGGATTATCCAAGATGAGATCACCCCTATCAAGCATGTCCTAAAAAATATTCTTGAATGTCTTATAGTTATTAGAATTGTGGCCTTTAACTCAATGGTATCCACAAAACTCATCCTCCTTGTACCATGTTGGAATATGATGGGAGGAGTCAAATTGTATAGGAGGTTTGATTTGAGGAAGGGTTATGACACCTTGTTGTAATAGTTTTTCCAAAACAAATATATATGAGTCCCTAATGGGGGTGTATTGTCTTTTTTCATACCATTTTTAGAATTGCTTGGTCAAATTTTGGGAAGTTGAGGAATTAAATTGGTTTTTGGTTATAGAAGAAGCTGACTTAACAACCATCACATTGGGAAAGCCTTTAGATTTTTGGTTAGAAGGAGAAGTTTTAGAAGAAGAGGATTCCTTCAATTTGGAATTGGGGTTTTTACTACACAACTTGACTCTAACTTCATCTATAGCCTAAATCTCAAGTTTCTATGCCATCATAAAGGCCTCATCAAATGTGCAAAAAGTTTGTACTCAGAGGGTGGATGAGATATGCTTAGCACATGCCCTTAAGAAGAGCTCTAAGCTTAGGTTGGGGTAAGGAGAAGGAGAGTTGATTGATCAAGCCTCTCCAATGAGGGACAAAAAATGTGATAGACTCATCATCAAATTGTCTAATAAAATAAAAGTCTGTAATAGAAACCTTTTTATAAATGTTGATAGAGAGATGGTCTAAAAATACTTGTGTGAGTTTGGTAAACAAATAAAGGGAGTGCTAAGTTATAGAGCTATACCAATCAAAGGTAGCACTCGAAAGAGACATAGGGAAAGTGCGAAGTAGTAATACATCATCATGCCCTATTAAATAACAAACATGTCTAAATTCTTGCAAATGTTATTATGGGTCCTCTTTACTTTGGAAATGAGTAAATTTGGGGAGTTCCCATTGGCTTGGATAAGGGTGAATAGGCATAGAATGATGGATGGGTTTATTGTATATTTGATCATAAGATAACACATTCTTTGAACCCAAAATAGATGTCTCTAGATTAGACATCTTATCCATCAACATATTAATGAGGTATAGAGGGGGATTAGACTAGGAGGTACCTCCTAAGTTATAAGGAACCTGATAGGAAGTAGAGGGAGTGTATGACATAGCTTATTGAGGTTGTGTTGGGGAAACATAAAGATAATGAGTCATATGCTAGGGGGTAGAAAGAAAAAGGGCTTGTCCCATTGGGTTAGAGACTATGCTTTGGTTACATGTTGTTATTATAGGTTAGATTATTTTCATGATTAGACTAGATGAAGGGTGAGTCATAACTTGGGTAATTATAGGTGTGAGAGTAGATGGAATAGGTAACACCAAATTTTTAAACGGTGTGAGACTTTATTAAACTACTTGTGGTTGTGAAAGTAGAGAAGTCATGCTATGGTTTAGGTGTGATTGGGTAGTTGGTGATGCTAAACTTTGGACATTTTTTATGGTTGGGTTACTTGTCGAGGTGGTGGTTTGAGTAACCATGGGGAAAATAGTGGAGATAGTTGAAACTGAAGTTGTCTCGATTAGAGAGGTTGGCATACCATAGATTGGGTCACTCGAAGAATTATGGGTTTGTCTCATGACAAGGTAATATTGAAGGGATACCACATTGTAATCAAAAAATTTAGCAAAATCTTGATCTCCTTTAGGCACAATGGGAATTTGGTTGGGGCTGGGAGTATGCTCTATATCTGAAGTATGCTCAATGATAGAATTAGAAGGAAGAGGGGAAGGTGGAAGTGGTTTTTAGCTTGCGTAATTAGCAATAATTTTGGCTTAATCTCATATCAATACCATACAAGAATAATTAAGAATAGTCTTAATACTCTATATTAGTGATAGAATAAGAGAAAACAAGGTTTGGGTGTAGGTAAGTGGGTTGTTTTAGATTACTATTTTGAGAAAATTAAAATTACACAGTCATTGATGTCAGTTAATTGACTGATTTCGGTAGTAAAAGTTTGATGACATCATTTGTATTAATTGATGTTGGTATATAAAGTTTGTCAATGTCGGTGTAGTTAACTGATGTCAGTCATGGTGATATCCTCAGAGATGGAAAATCTAGCATTTTAGAAACCTAGAGGTAGAATCTAGGTAAAATAGAGGATGCAAGAGGTCTATGTAAGAAAGAAGAACACTTAGAAAATCTGATATAATAAGTTATACAAACTGATTATTACAAATAATGTTGATTTTGTGAATTAATGCAAAAGCATCCTTACCAACTTTAAAATATAGAGGGCAATAGAAAAGTAGAAAAAGAACATATAACCACTAATTATTAACTCCTAGAAATTAATTTTAGTCTCGTGTTGGCTTATGCCTTAATCAGATAGTGAGAAGAAAATTTTGGTTATCGAAGGTACTATAAAGCAATCTAGAGCTAGTTTTAGGTCAATTTTAGTTCTCAAGAGGAAATATGCATTAGACCAGGTATGTGGCTTGTTATAGGAGCTTGCACCATGAACTTCATGGATTTGAAGCCAATCCAAGTTGCTTAGCCAAAATATACCTTCTACCTATATTTTATACTCTGCTAGAGAATAGAGTGGGCTCTCCCCTTGGTGGTGAAATCTAATTAGGATAGTTGGGTAGGGTAAGGTATCCACTAGGTGATGAAATCTTGATAGGCCTTGTCTCAGGTGAGTTTATATGTTTGTTTTTATGAGTATGATTTGGTTGTGTAATATAGGTGCACTACAATTTATTCGTAATGCTTGTAATTAACTAGGTGAGCTAATATGTAGCAAGCAAATAATGAAGTGCAATAAGTTTTAAACCCAAATCTGAAATGTTTAGATTCGACTGAAAACAAACATGAAATAGGAGTAGAGAATAAAATTCACTATCCTAATGTGCATGCAAGAAAGAGATAAAGAAGATATATTTTTTTTAACTTTTAAGAACAATGATAAATTGATTTTAGAGGCAAAAAGAAAAGAAGAGTGGTAAGGAAGAATAAATGACAATTTATTGCCTTTAAATAGAAAATAAAATGTTGATTTTTTTTTTTGAGGGAGAAAAGAAGGAGAAAGTTTAAGAAATGAAATTTTCACTATAATTTACCTATATGAATCTTAAAAAAATCAATGAACCCAAGGAAAACTCTAGGGTCCCACCGGGTGTGCCAAAAATGTTTTACTAAAATTTGTCTATTTCAAGTTTAAAAGAAAACAGAGAAGAAGGATAGGGATAAGTGATTAGAATGAACTCGGATTGGTTTGTGCACCATATCTAGACATTGTGAACACTCCTCTTTATCTAGGGAGGACTACCTATAAGTAAGAAAACACTACCAAAAAAATTTTGTTAGCATATATATGAGTGGGATACCAAGTTATGCACTTGTTCTAGGAAGTGTGAAACTTCTTTAGAGATGACAGTCTACTTTTTAGAGATAAAAGAGTAATGAATAACCAAGAGAGAGGGAAAAAAGAGAGTGAAAGAGAGATACGATTATGATTATTTACAATTTGAGTGAAATAAAAAGTAACAGAGTGTAGGTGGTATATTCTATTTGTATTTGGCAATTTGTTTAGGTAGGTTTTATAAGGGTTAGGAAATCCATAGTTGTCAACGTCGGTTAGGCTGCCAAGGTCAGTGAGGAAAGTGACTGATATTAGTTAGGCTATCAATGTTGATAGGGGTAATAATTACCTAAGAGCTTACAAAAGGCTTTTTTGGGTCTAAAAAAGGTTTTCATCAGGTCTGGAAGGTTAGGGAGAGTTGTGTGTGTGTGTGTGTGAGAGAGAGAGAGAGAGAGAGTATTGTTTGGATGGATCTGGTTAGAGGTTTGGTGCATTAGAACAAGGAGAAATAAGTGGGGAAGCTTTAATACTCCTTCACAAGGGTTCAGTCAAGAATGTGTAAATCAATGAATAGTAGATATAAAGTGATAACAAAGTAACTACTTAAATAATAATATAATAAGTGATGTACTTAGTTGTAGTGGTGACTGAATGATAAGTGTTAGATGGATGGCTCCTATCAAGTAGTCTAAACTGATGCCTCAAGTAGAGAAAACAATGTTGTTGGTTCTCAAGAGCTTGGTTCCTGATCTAGATTGACTTATGCAAGATAACAATAGGCCAAGATATAAAAAGTTGAATGCTGAAAGCTTGTATGTATATAGGAATGAGTTTTCTTGATTTCTACTAAACTAAACATTAGTTTGGAGTTTGGCTTATATAATTGATATTGGTGATCCCACTGACATTGGTCATGGGTTGACCAATGTCAATGGCATTAGAATAGGTAAAACTGCTATATTTAGCCTATTTTCCATTGCTCCTTGTGACAAGTGTGGTACCCATTACAAAATGGTATAAATATGAGGTTAAGAAGGATGTAATTGGTTAATAATTTAGTTTTGAGGTGAGAATAAGTCTTTGGTAGTTAGGATAAGGGGACTATGTCTTCAAGTGACTCATCAGGTGATAATTAGTCTTAGGATGAGGTGGCTAGGTTACGTGGCATAAGAGGTTTTTTATTAACTTAATTAAATATTTTAAATTAATTAAATGTGTGAGGGGTAAAAGCATGGGTTAAGGAGGTTAATTATTATTATTAAAAAAGGGCTTAAGGGGGGTTTTGACATAGGAAGTTACACACGTGTGTGATGTAATTTTGGTGTCTAAAATAAGAGTGATGTAGGATGTGTTATGAGGACTCTAGAGTCATCTTGGTACTCTCCTAGGCCAACTGATGTAAATATCAATCCACACAAATAGTCATCTATGAGTGTGGGTATCATATCATTATCTGCAGTAGCCTAGAAATCTATATCAACATCATGCACATATGGTAACCCAAAATTAACCACAATGGATAACTATGATATGGGAGTATCAAAAACTATAGTAGGAGAAGATGGTGGTGTTGTGAGAGTATCCATAATTGGTGAAGTGACTATGACTGCTTGAAGAGCTATATATGTAGAATCAACTAGGAATGCTAAAATTACTATCGATGATTATGTAATTGTAATAGGTGTAGGAAATTTGAATAATGGAGTAACTATAACAATTGAAGTTGTTATAACTAGATAAATGTTTAGAGCTAAGGAAACAACTATAAGTGGAAGAGTGAAAGATGTGTTAGTTTCTCCTACCTCATATGTATGTATCTAGTCAAGAGAGATGTGATGAGGTGGTGACTGAACTATGATATGAGGTGTACCATTTAGAAAAATAGTCAAAGATGACTCTATAATTATATAATTTTTGAATGGTTAGTTATCTATTGGGCATGTGTATACGTATCCTTCATGGAGGAACTTAACACATTGATGAAGAGAGGAAGGAATTTCCCCCATAGCATGTATCCAAGGTCATCCAAGTAAAAGGTTATAATAAAGAGGACTTGGCATGGCCTAGAACTATGTAGAGAGGGTTTTAGACCCTATCATGATATCCAAATCAATGGTGCCTAATGTCTATCATGGTATATCATTAAACCCTCTAATGTTCTTATATGAATTCTACATGGAAACTATATCTATGCCCATGGTCTATAAAAATGTAATATTACATATATTAAGTCTAGAACCATTATCAACTAGAACTCTCTTAACTATACTAGTTTTGACTTGAGATTATATGAATAGTGGTAAATTTTGATTAATAACTATCTAAGAAGGCAAGTCCTCATGATCAAAATAAATAACATCTTCTATAGTTTTTAATGTGTTGACAACTGATGTAAAATAAGAAGGATCTAAATTAATGGGCATAGAAGTTTGAGTGAGTGCCTGATAAAGAATTTCCTTTAACACATTTACTTTTTGAAGTTGTTATAACATGAAACTATTAGATGGTGTGTTTCTCAAGTGATCAAAAATATCATATTCCCTAAGTGGATCTTCTTATGTAGGTAGGTTAGGCTTGGGATGGGAGGGAATAGGAGGGTGGTAGGGTTCCTAACTAGGAGGAGGAGACATCATGCCATGTCAATTAAAAGCTCTATCTACATTATCTACTATCCATATAGAGCTAGTAGTAGTTATGGGATGAGAGATAAGATAATCAATAGGTCGAGGTGGTGGATGGACAAAGGGTGTAAATTGGGCTCTCTAGTGATGGGTAGTGACCTGGGGAAGAGAAAAATAGACCATACAACATGACTCAATATGGGATAAAGGCTCCAACAAAGGTGAGGTAAGAGGTGTAAAAAATATATATGTAAAGTTAATTAATAAAAATAACAACATGCATGTGTTCTTGCTTATGAAGGAAGTGAATCAGGTATACAAGGCATATGATAAAACTTCCAATTAAGGAATAAAAAACTTTTGAATTCATTTACATCATTGGACCTAGTAAAGACATCTTAGGTCTTTGAAAGGAGCACTTGTAAATTATTATGATAAAATATTAATAAAACTGATTTATATGTAAGGTGATATCTCAAGAAGTAAAGGGAACTAGTATATTCAACTAGGGTTTGAAAGAAATGTTTTTAAAAATTATTATAGTAAATGTTTTTTTAAAAATTTAAATGAGAAATTTTGATTTATATATGCAATAAAAATCATATTAATATTTATAAAACTAGTAAGAAATTTATCATAGGGTTTTTAAGGTTTTTGTGCACAAATGAAGTAAGTCAAGTTCACCAAATAATTTATCTTATTTGGGAATAATAGATTTTTATTATTATTTTAGTTAAGGGTTTGGATTAATAAATATATATAGAATATAACAATAATTACAGTCTTAATTTGTGTAATTGTTTATCTTTTTCACCTTTCTAAAAATAATAATAAATAAGAAGAAATATAACATAGTTGGAAAATAGACTACGATGACTGATATAGATGTTGAAAATGGATGTGCAAGATTGGGAAGGTGTCATAAACCTAAATCTATCTTTCATTTAGTGAAAGGATAGGAGCACCAAAATGTAGATGCTTTGGTGTCTAACATTATTGTCCATTCCTACCATTATTATCCAAACTGATCATAGAGACCTAAAACTTTTTGGGTAGTTGCGGTGTTCCTATGTGAGTGTGCTTATGAAAAATTGAGTGATGGTTTTTGATGAAACTCATTGTGGATATGATTTTGTCTTTAAAACCATAACCCTCCAGCATGCTTGATAAAATGATATTTGAGTCACTTAAAAAGGGGGGGTTAGTGTTTAAGATGTATTAAATGTGAAATTCACACCCCTTATGTGGGTAGACTACCTACATACCAATACTCTGAAGAGGGATCAAGCCATATGTAGTTCTCCCACCTAGTGTGCTTTGTGAAATAGTGTGATGGGGATGTAAATGCCAAATTGATAGTGTTTGACATGGCTAAGGATTGGTATGAGAATTTTAGTATGTTTACAACCATGTTGGGTGACTGTGTATAAATAATAAGGAATTTTTCCTTAGTGATTTGTCTATATTATTGCTTGTTTTGTAAGTGTGGTCACCTCCCTTGTAAATGAGCTTTGAGTGGGAATTTATAGGGAATAACTGGTCATGGTTAGATGTATTCATGCTAGGCTGACCTAATTAAGGATAAGGACTAGATGAAAATGACCATTAGGGCTCAAAGTGTAAATGGATAGGACTACCAAAAATGTTACACTTTTGTGTCCAATGCTATATCCCAAATGGGGTGCTCCTTTCCTATAGGCTCAAGAATTAGAGGAATAGGATTGACATTAGGAATACTATTTGTTTGAGGTGTAATGATCATTCAAAAGGTTTTGGATGACTAAAAATGAGAAAAAGGTGTCTATAAGGGTTTAAATATCATGTAAAAGGGACCTATGGATGGGTTGTCATAAGCCACACTCAAACTACTATTTTGGACATTTTATATGACTGTACCCTTATAGGTCACATGGAGACCTATTTACTCATTTAACACTTCATCAAGCAAAAAAAAAAACACATTACCACTTCTAAAAGCATACATACAACACACATGGGTCCATGTCACTTGAAACACTAAATCAACACTTGAACCCACCAATTAGGTCACCTCACTCTTCAAGACTTCATACATAGTAAACACAATCACAAACTTATAAACCAGATAGTCAAGTCACTTAGATAACCACATGAATAATTCATATGAGTAAACTCTTCTAGAATTTATCTATATCTCCATATGATTTAGACACTTCAACATATGATCTAAGCACTCAAAAAAACAAACTCAAAATGACCACTCAGAATGGTCATATACTATCAAAATATAGTCAAGATATTTTGAGTCTCCACATATGATCAACAACCAAATATGACAATAATAACAATCTCATAAGTCTTTAAGACTTATATAACATCTCCATGCTCATATTCTTCTTCAACTCTACTTAGAACACCTTTAATTTACCTTTGTAAGATGATCACTCAATCTACCAGTAACCTTCAAGAACATAATCAAATTCTAAGCATTTGCTCATACACAATATCAATTGGTAAAATGTATAAATATTTTAAATATCATCCTCATGGAGTATACAACACTCCCAAATATCTAAGTCATCATGAAACATTGAATACCATTAGAATGAGCTCAAATATCCTTCTTAGGTCATTTGTAGAATACACACAATCAACTTTGAACCTCAATATATTTGACTATACATACTTCCAAATATTCAAATTAGATTAATTAGATTCACCATGGATTCATATTCAGATTTTAGTTTTATGTCATGAGAAAATTCTACATAGATAAAAATATATGGTCCAAAAATCATAGACTGATTTTTCCCTTTGTAAAATTCAAATATTTAAATGACAATGGTCACAGTTAAATCTTGAATACTAATCTTGCATCTAATTTCCTCATGAATTAGATCAAATACACACCATTTATCTTGTTTTATATTTAACATATAGTATATAAAAGCCAAATGTTAAACATCTGACAATTTGACCCCATCTCATGTATCCTCGAAACTTTGACTCATTGTGAATTGTTGATATCTACAAATCAACCAAGTCTTTAACAAGAAACACTCACTATTATATCTATCTAAAAACTTCCAAGATCATGACAATTGGTACCTTATTATTCCTTTTAAGCATTTTACTATCATTCCACATGCTTTTGACACTTGGTAGCCTCTCATGCAATGTTGACATGTTGACTTCATACACATCATAGGACCAAGATGTATGATTTAATTTTCACCATTGGATATTATAGACCAAATGACCTCATCCTTAAATATGAATAAACTTGATGGTCTCTAACCCATCACTATTTGTAAGTACAATTTTGAAGATTTATATCTCAAGCTGGACAACACTTGAAGGCCCTAAATTTTCATTGTAGATTCTTCACATTATAGAAAACATCTCCATGATATACTTTTACCAAATTTGACCTTTAATTTACCTAAAATAAATGCATAAACTTACTATTTCATACATTTCTACATGATGGTTTGTGATAGTCTAGAAAACATTACAAATTACTTGAGAAGCTAACTTTGCCCTTGTTTATCTTTTGATGCGCTTTAGTGCATGATTTGAAATTTAAAATAAGAACACAAATAAATAAACCCATATGATAACCTTCTCCTAAAACATCCACATGTGTGAGATACACCATTATAAAAATGTTTACCTAGCTCTTCTTACCTCATGCAAATTTGGCTAAGTATGGGAAAACACTAGCAAAATGCCTAAGAGCCCAACTTTGCACATGGATATATTTTGATGTGCTTAGGTTAATGACCTAGTATTTACCACATAAAAACTAGGGACTAATGTGATCATAACCATATTACAAACTCCCCTCGACTCATCTACACATGGCAATGGTGACGTCAACAAACTACCTACTCAAATTATCTACCACTAGACCAAAATTTCTAGATAGAAACAATGATCAACCGTATGAAGTCCACTCACTTTCATACTAATTATAAGAAATATTGACACCCCATATAGTCTCTAAAACAATTCCATACTAATATTATCATTCATTAAATTCCTTATTTAGTCAAACACTGAAGAACCATGTAGGAACATTGAGGCTAATTAAAGCACACTTTTTCATTATCATTCTAGAATATGTGACACCTCATCAACATCCTTGGTCACCTTAGAGAAATCATTGAAAAACCTCCAAAAATATCCCCTTTTTTCGTTGATGTAAAACACTAATGCAAATCTTATGCTTAGACTCTATCTCTCTCTTTGGGTTCTTTCTCTCCCTTTGACACAATCTCAAAGTGGGCTAAACTTTTGATCTTGTAGACCTAAAAAAGAATCAAGGACCAAAAATAGGAAGAGACCATATCTGAGAGATGATACAGACCCCCCTTAACATTTATAAAACTTCTCCTCACCTTGAGCTTCTCAAACATTCTCCATGACTAAACTCTTCTAATCATACGAATCTTCTATGAAGAAAAAATATTCATGAACAACAAAAACTACATGAACACACCTTGAAAACATTAAGATGGACTCCCCTAAGTCACATGAGCTTAAGTACATTTTATTTGAACATATTCAGACCATTTTCAATAATGATGAATCAATACAATTGCCTTCATACCTTCTCAATCAAATTAACCACAGAGTCCTCTGATCTTAGGACCTGACCAATTACTTCACCCTTTGTTTTTGCATGAGGATTAAATACATTGTCAAAGCACCCAGCTTGGTTTGATCAAGTAATCATCATAGCTTGCTTGAGATATCATCTATATTAGACATCACAACATCTTCAACATCACTGAAGCATCTCATATATGCTTTCCCTCACATCATGTATAGCTCCTCAAGCCATTCAAACTAACTGAATTAGCTCCTCCTAACTCCATGACATACACAACTTGTCAAATAAAAAACTTAGAGATGTTCTTCATTAAATCAAAGATATGACAACACATTCTAATCATCCTCCATATCAACCTTATCTTACAGTCTTTTAACATTTGATCAATCAATTTGAACAACATAAATTGGCAAGTTATTACTTTTAGGAAAAAAAAACCTTAAACACACCTTGAGCACACATGAACAAGATAAATATACCTTTTTTATATAGTATAAAATTTTGACATCTCATCATTCTTGATCAGACACATGGAAAATTCCATTCCTTACTTGAAAACCTTGTACACACAACTAAGACCCGACCAAAATCCACCATTTTTCCTCTATCTATAAAGTGTATCATTGAATCTTAGAGAGAGACATCCATTTTGACATTGTGAGACTAAAAGTCCCAAACTTTGAAGACTCCCATATCTCCATATCTTTCTCTAACTTGTGGTCCTGCTTGACTTTGAAAGAATGATTGAATTTATTCTTTTCTTCAAAAAATTTAGCAAAAGTAGACAACATAAACTCTTGTCTTCCATTCATGTCTATCATGGAAAACAAACCATCTTTTGTCTCAATCTGATCTCTTCTAATAGGATTAAGTTTCTATACCCATTTGTGACCTCTTTATTGCACACTAAGAGCTCCATACACCTTATTTTTCTCTGGAACTCATTCAACCTATTCTTACAATACCTAGAAATGTGACCATCTCTATGACAACTAAAACAAATAAGATCATTTATACCTTTTTATTGATAATGATTATGATCTTCTTCTTTTATCTAGATAGAAGACAATTATCTTGGCATTCATATATCTTTTTCATAGTTTATTCTTTTATTTATAATATCAGGTATTTCACCTAGATCAAGATTATCGTTCATAGTCTTTGGTCTTAACATCATTGATTGGCCTTTAGGAGCATAATTATTCTTCAAAATATTCTTACAAAATCTAGAAATATGTCTTAATTTATTTCAATTATAGAAAATAATATCATTTAACATACCTCTTGACTGGTCTGAGTTAAGTCTTCTCATGGACCAATTGCTCCATCTTCCAAGGATCCAAGTGAATTCATTCTTAGAGCTCATCTTTCTACAATCTCTTTCCTTATGACCATATTGATATAAAAATAACAATGGCCATGAAAATAACTAGCATGCCATATTGTATTATGTTATTTGATAGGTCTTCTTGTGTTGCTCTTGGTGCTTGCATCCTTCTTGTCCTGAGATGACCTCTCTTGTTCTTTCTCATATTTATTTATCTTAATAATAAATTGACTATGCTCACTCTTCAATTAATCTATCTCAATCTTTAGTAGAGTGTACTCACCTTATTTTACTTTCAAAATTTCATTTGTAATCCTTAACTGATATTCAACACTACTGATCTTCTTTTCATCCTCTTTGGCCTTGTTGTCCATGTCTTTCAATCTATATACCTGCACTTCAATAGACTTGATCTATTCTTGATACTTATTTTATTCTCTTTTGGTCATGTCAAACAAATTTATCTCAAGAGAACTAACTTGTGCTTCAAGACCTTTTATCATATTCCTCATTTTATGATTCCTTTTCTTCTTCTCCTTTAGTTCACCAAGTGCACTCATAAGCTCATCTTCTAGATCAACTTCTTCTCCCTCACTATCATTTTCTCTACTATTATGGCAATCTTTATCAAATATAATGTCCTTTTATTTTTAACACAAACATGTCTTGGCTTTAACTATATGAACCTTGAGGTCATTGATAACCTTATCATCCTGTTTAGCATCTTTCTTTAAATTACATATCTATTCCTCAAGTGTCTTAATCACATTCTTCCACTATTAATTATCTTTATTCAATTGTTTATCCATATTTATACCACTTAGAATCTCCTTTAAGCTATTAAGCTTCATCCAAAGGACTTGCTCTGATACCAATTGTTAGAGGTAAAACCACTAATAGGGGGTGAATGACTGAGCCCAGATAATCTAACTTTAATTTCCAAACCAAAAATCTCGTAATCAATTATCATAATCATTCATAAAGCATACACATCATTCATAATAATGAATAAGAGAGATAATGCAAGATTAAACACATGACACATGACATACATGGGAAACCCTCTTGGGGAATAAAACCCATTGGAACCTACAATTAGACTGTTGTCCTATAATAACAAGAACTAATTTACACCAACAAGCTAATGATCAAGGAACTACCATTATTTATTTTAGTGAGACTACAATCCCATAAGCAACTACTACACCTATCTAGTTGAGCTACCACAACAACTAAACCTTTAGCAAGTTTCACCTTGCAAGGAGGAAACAACCCCCTTAGATGTTGAGCTACCATAATAACATTTATGAATAACTCCACCTTTGAACGAATGTCCTCAACACCTAATGATATAACTATGATTATCACTCTTCACTTATTACCAACAACTCTATCACCTAACACACTCTATTGGCAAAAGTACATTACATACTAGAACCAACTCACAAATATCAATTAGGATAGATCACATATCCCAACTAAACCCACTCTTCAACTCTACACACTCAATGCATCCAAACCCACCTTTTGGATCATTCTTCACTCCTCAGCAATAAATATATCACTATATTAACAACATGAATAGATGGTCATACACGTTTTCCACACTTTGATCAGTCACTCAAACTAGCCATCAAGTTTTCATAGACACTAGCAATCTTTCACTTATTCTCAAGACATCCAAAACATCCTTTTAGATCACTCTAGAACTCTTTGTTCATGCTCAACTTGCAAGAGAACTATTCTACCATTAGAAACATGACCTATATGTCATACACATAGTCCTCAATCTTCTCTTCTCATCAACCCATCCATTTGGCACACTCATCTTCCTCTCTTCTTTGCTTTAAGAGTCACTCTACTCTAACAAACCTAGAAACCATCTCTTTTGGTTTCTCTATATATAGGGATTTTATGATTAACAACATCATGGTCAACCATTAAACTTGACTTAACCCTTAAGGCATCTAACACACAAAGACATGGCTCAATTTCACCCTCATAAGACAACCACAACATTTATGGGTCACCCTTAAGTAGATACACCTTTTAATAAGGCCCTTGTAGCTCTTATAGGTCACATGGAGACCTATTCACTCATTTAAAACTTCATCAAGCAAAAAAAAAACACAAGACCAATTCAAAAAGCATTGTTACACTCCACATGACCCCTTAATCATACCCACATGGGTCCATGCCACTTATAACACTAACTCCACACTTGAACCTACCAATTAGGTCACCTTGCTCTTTAGGAATCCATACATAGAAAACAAAATCACAAAATTTTGAACTAGATAGTCAAGTCACTCACATAACCACATGAAAAATTCATATTAATAAATAATTCTAGACCTTAGATACATCTCCATGTGCTTTAGATACTTCAAAAAAGACTCTAAGAACTCAAATCAACATACTCAAAATGACCACTCAGACTCGTCATATACTGTTAAAATATAGTAAAGATATTTTAATTCTCCACATCTAATCAAGGGCTAATTATGAAAACCAAATCCACCTCATAAGTATTTAAGACTTATAAAATATATCCATTCTTGTCTGCTTCTTCAACTCTACTCAGAACACCTTCAACTTACCTATGTAAGATGGTCAGTAAATCTACCAACTAACAATCATTTTTTCATACACAATATTGATTATTCAAATATATAAATACCATAAATATTATCCTCATGGACTCTACAACATTCCCAAATAGCTAACTCATCATGAGACATCAAAATATGATCATATTGAGCTCAAATATCCTTCTTGAGTCACTTGCAGAATACACATGAACACACAGTCAAATTTGAACCTTAATATCTTTAATTTACATATTTAAAAATATTTAAATTAGGTTCATTACATGTGCCATATAGTCTTCTTCATCTTTTATTTTTACAACGTGAGCAAATTCTGCATATATTGAAAGATATGGTTCAAAAACCACAAACTAGTTTTTCCCTTTGTAAAATTCAAATATTTAAATGACAATTATCATAGTTAAACCTTAAACACTAAGTTCACATAGCATGTCCTCACTGATCAGATCAAATACACACCATTAATTTTTTTATATCTTTAACACATAGTTTTCCAAATCCAAATGTTGAAGATTTGATGGTTTGACCTCCTCTCATGTACCCTAGCAACTTTGACTCATCACGCACCATTGATATCTATGGATCGACTAGGTCTTTAAAAATCAACTCTCACCATTAGATATATCTTATAACTCTTGAGATCATGACACTTTCCACCCTCACATGCCTTCTAATCATTTTACTATCATTCCATGCACTTGTGCCATTTGGCATCCTCTTGTGTATTATTGACATTTTGACTTCATACTCATGATAGGATCAAGATATATGATTTAATGTGCATCATTAAATATTCTAGACCAAATGATCTCATCTTTCAATGTGAATAAATTTTATGGTCTCCAACCTATCACTATCTATAAGTGCAACTTTCAAGATTTATATCTTGAGCTAGACAACACTTCAAGACCCCAAATTTTCATGGTAGATTCTTGACATTATAGAAAACATATCCATGATATCCTTTGACCGAATTTGACCTTATATTTACCTAAAATAAATTAAAAAACTTACTATTTCATCCATGTCTACTTGATGATTTGTGATAGTCTAGAAAACATTGCAAACTACTTCAGAAGCCAACTTTACCCTTGCATATCTTTTGACGTGCTTTGGTATATGATCTAAAACTTAGCACAAATCAACTAGGAACACAACTGAACAAACACATATTATCACCTTCTTTAAATTCCTAACCATGTGATATGTTACATTATCAAAATGCTTACTTGGTTCTTCTTTTCTCATGCAAATTTTGCTTAGGGAGAACATAGTTAAAATGCCTGAGAACCCAAATTTGCACATGCATATCTTTTCATGCGCTTAGGTACATGACCTAATATTTAGCACATAAAAGATAGGGAATAATTTAATTACAATCATATGATCAAATCCCCTAATTCATCCACATGTGGCAATGGTGACATCAGCAAACTACCTACTCAGATTATCTACCACTAGACCAACATGTCTAACTAGAAACAATGATCAACTAGATTAAGTCCACTCACTTCCATACTCATTATAAGCACCCATAACACCCCATAGAGTCTCTTTAACAAGTATATACCAATATTAACATCCATCAAATTCCTCACTTGGTCAAGCACTGAAGAACCATGCAAGAACATTGAGGCTCATTGAAACACACTTTGTCATTGTCATTCTAGTGCACATGACACCTCATCAACATCCTTAGTCACCTTAGAGACATCATTGACTAACCTCCAACAAAATACATGATCAAAATCACACACTACCACCATAAATTGATCTATAAATGCAACTCTTTATTGATTTTATAGTGCAAGTTATAATTTTCACATAGTATTCCTATACCACCTTCAGGGATCCTCCTTAAAAATGGCTTCAAAAGCCTACATATATAGTAAAAATGAAAGACTCTAGATAATTTTTCATGGAAAAGAGAAGGATTAGTCTCCTTGAGTTAACTCAAGACTAAAATCCTTGTACAATATTAAATCAAGTCTTAAAATATATTCAAAGTCTTCAAACTCATGCATGATGTTTAAATTTTGGCATAAAAAGGAAGTTCATGAGCCCTTGTTGAGATGGAAAACCCTTGCATGAAAAAATACACCCATCTTAAATTGTTAAATATAACTAGAAGCTGAGTTTGAAGTTTTTGAGCACCTTTTACTGCATGAAAATAAAGGTATATGCATGAGAATAATTACACAACCAACTGAGAATGATTCAGTCATTGATGATTGGTTAACTCCAGTTTAACTCCTTTTGCATGAATTGGCCCTTAAAGTATTGACAATGCATGATTTCTTCACTTTAATAGTAGATAGGTGGCATGGTAAACTCTTGATATCCATTTCAATGATAACCTTCAACTCAAACTCGATCTACTATAAGGACAAAGTCTTTACATGCATGGACCTGATAGAGATATAACTATCAACTACAAGTAGTTGGATGTCAAGGAAATGACCATGTTGATTATTAAAATGTTTCTCAATGATCACACATCTGTCTCTACCTAAAAATCTAATAATTTATCTTCCTAATATATGGCATTTGGTTGAGCTTTAATGATGAAGGTTAAACTTGTAGAGCTTGCTTCTTATTCAATCCAAGTCACTTTTATTTTCCATTGGCTTTCAACTTTTAATTATGACTTCGAATCTTAATCCTATCCTTATTATATCATGCCAACTATTAAATCCTCATTCATTTTATAGGATCATGTCTTTAGCTCTTTGAATCTTCGACCTCATGCACATGATAGATGTCCCTCTGTATGAATGAATGCAAGCCATAGATATTATACCAATCTAACATAGTTGAGACACTTGGCATCTTTTAATTTGTTTGAAGATTCATTAAATTATTGACCTAATTCTCACCATTAATCTAACTTTATATAATTAAATGCATTCCATTAATTTATGGGACCCACTGACATTGTCAGGTTTTTGCTTGCCATTGGATTTGATCTTAGCTTCCACAATCTTTACATCTATTAGCCTTTTATTCATTCCCAAGATTCATTAACTAGTTGACCTCTACTCATAATTATATCTGCATTGTATGAGTGAATGTTCACCGTAGATCTATTTGGTCCCATTGATCCTTTTAGTTGTCTTATACCATTGGATCTTTGAGCATGATCAAATGCTGACTATTATATCTCCTTCCATTTGAACTCAAATGGCTATTTTACGAGACTTTATTTTGACATCCATGTGATTTTAATTTATTTTTATACAATTTCCATTTAATTTACATGCCTATAAATTTTTTAACCCCAATGGTTTATTACCGAGGCTTGAACATGATGCTTGTACGATTGTCTTTATCTTCTTGTTCTACTTTGAAGACTTATATCTCAAGCTAGAGAACTCATCAAGACATGAAATTTATAGAGGATGATCTTGGAATTAAGGGAATAATTTCCATGTTACAATTTTTGCCTAAGATTATTTCTAAGTAAGCTTATTAATTTCATGATCAAGCTAGCTTGTCCACATATGCATGACATTTATATGAATGTCTAGTTTCTCAAGGCCTAAGTTATTTTTTTATCCTTCAAAGATCTATAAATTTACTCATCTATTTAATCCAATCCAAATCTTATATTTTGGGCCAAAATTTTCCAACATTTTTGGTAAATCATAGGGAAGCATGCCTTCTATGCTTGAGAACCCAGACCATGTTACCTTGTCTAGTCTATTGGGTATGGAGTCTCCTCTCTGGTTCAACAATTTGATCTTGAAGATAGAGCTAGTTGTCAACCATTGGATAAATCCTCTTGAAATAAATAAGGACTGAAAAGAAAAAAATAAAAAAAAGTTCCCAAGGCACTTATTGAATGGAAACACACATAATGGAAAGGAAACTATCCTAAACAAAGCAAGGACCACTGAATTAAGGAATTAGGGAAAATAAGACAAAAGGGAAGTAGACTATTGCTTATGCTAATCACTTATTGAAACAAATCAAACATAGAATAGATAACCTATAGTGAAAAGCTTCTCTCCAAGTTCAAATGGGAATATTTTTGGTCCACCATAGAACCTTAAAATTTATTCTCCTTCTCTTGATAGCTCTTTTCTATAGCTAAGATAAATTGGATGCTCATGTCTTCTTGATGATGCAATTGAGATTCTAACCTCTACTATCAGGTACATTGATTGAAGGTATGGATCCAAGACCTAATCATACTGATCCTAGGTCCATGTAATTTGAAAGATCATCTTCAATTCTTATTCATTTATGAACTATTAATCATGATCCTACATTTCATCTTGATGTATCTTCTTTGTCATATTTGTAAGGCTGACCTTTAAGTGAGATGGATCTGATCTTATGAATTCTTGAGGCCATTTGTATTCATAATCAACTTCAAAAAGTATAGATACATCTGAATTTGAAGAGAAAATTTGATAACTAGGCTTGAAATTTTCAAACATGTCATCTCGTAAGAAAAAAACTATTTCTTGTGTGATGGTAGCACTTCTCTCAACCTGCATTAAACAACATTCAAGTAAAGAATAACTTGAATGAAATATGTCAAACAAATCTAAAGACTTGTTTTCATGAAGCTAATGTATAATTAGAATTTCTTCATGGTGATCATAAATCTACAACTCATATTTTGGTAATTTAGATTGATCAATCAAAATTGCTTCATCTTTAGCATCAAGCTGATTACTTGGCATGATCTCAAAATTATATTATTATTCATCTTATTTTGCTGATTGGTTCTTGTATTTTTTCATTTCTACAAGATCTTGTCCTTCATGATGGATGGTATCTATTGAGTGATCAATGATATTATGTAATTTACCTTTAACCTATACAATTGGCATGTCTTCCTCTTGGATTTCGTCATCTACTCTCAACTTATCTTCAATAATAGTAACAACTTCTGTGACTTAACTTTATTATACAACTTGAGAGATTGTATTAATCCCTTGATTGACACTAAGTGTGTATATGATGATGTCCTCCTTATGATCATACAATACTCTTTCATCTTCATCTAACTCAGTTGTAACTTCTTCTTTCACCTCACATAGGGGAGGCTCTTTCTCCATGATTAACATAGTAGATCTCTAAAAGTATTCAACAAGATGAGGTATATCCAATGGTTATGACACATATACCTAATTTTTCCTTTAAGGGTGCTATTATTGTATCACCTTCACCTCCTCTCTCTACTGTAATTTTTATTTAATGACTTTCCATGAAGGAAAGGACTTTCACTTTTGAGGAGAGAGGACTGGAGCCTGAATAATCTCCTACTGGCTCTTGCCTTCAGTATCTTTGATTATGATTGAATGTATTTCCTTATCCATGGACTATTGTACCTAATTTCAAGTCATGAACTTGGGTTTTGAAACTTATTGAATTGGATTTGTGGTAGCCATGAGTGTGAAATAAGGAATATGTTGCTATGTTGCCTTGAATAGTGAACATGTTGATTTATAAGCTCAATTTGTTTGTCTAAAATAACCTCGAAGTCATGAACTAAATCACTAATAATATCTTATATAAAACTTGAAGATATAGGCTCCTATATGGTTTGAAATCTAAAAATTAGACTTCTCATAAAAAACTTCAACTTTTTGAGACCTCTCTTGGATAGACTTCTAGATAGGAAATCTAGACAAGGCTTGGATTGACTCCTAAGGGATATGATAAAAATTAGTTTGCTGAGCATAAAGGGAAAATAGAAGCTCTATGGGAACATATTGTTGATTATGATGATCCTAATATTTCTCATAAACCACTAACCTCTCTTCAATATGTATTATTATACCTCTAGTGTCTAGGATATCAGAACTAAACTTTGAGTGACCTTGCCTTATGAAAGATGAAAATACCTCTTTAGCCTACTATAAAGTATCTCTCATGCTTTTAAATTTTTACTTTGAAATATCCTCTCTATAGCTCTTCTTAGTGTATATGCTTATCATCTCTTTCTCATAGCCAGACAGAGTTTTCTTGAAGCTTGAGATGGACTATTTAGGAACTTTAATGGGTTGGTTAGGAAGATAACAAGATTCATGAGTGATGTTATAGGACTGGTATGATCCTTGATACTATTGATAAAGCTTTATATATTCATTGTATGGTTAACATGGGTTATGAGAGGGCTGATATGGTCATAAGGATCATATTATAACTATTGAGAAGGAAAAGAATGATGGATTTCTCTTCTATAGGCTACCATGGCCTAGAAAATCATGAAGATAACTAAAGTTTTGAATAAAAATGTACCTTTTACCGTGAGATAAGGACCATAGGAGTACTAAAAATTGGTTTTGAAGATGATGTGATGTAAACTTGTACTACAATAGCTGAAATCATATCCCACTAAGTGTGTCATCACTATTAGCTATCCAGATAGCACCCAATAGAGATCTGATTGCTCAAGTCTAACTCATACCTAGACTAACATGGGAATGATCTAAGGATATGGGATGCTTATATCTAGATCAAACCTCAATATTTTGATTAGGCTAGTTCCTCTAATTATATCACTAGTCACTACTTACTAAACTACTGATTGTTGGGGTGAAAAAGGGAAAGGAAGAAACTAAAAATGAAACCTACTTTACCTTTGGTGATGCACCTGAATAGTTGTTTATCCTCTAAAAGCTTTGAATCTAAGGCACACATATGGATCAAAGAGAAATTCTATAGATCAGTCCTAAACATTAGTATCTCAAATGAAGGCTTGAAAGAAGATTTGTAGATTAAAGATATTTGCATGAAGGTTTCTAAATTCACTGCATACAAATAATATTCAATGTAATGTCTATTCTTAGCTCTTCAATCAACATGTTAAGGATGAAATTATAGTAGTAGGTGAGGAAAGTACCTACAAAATATGATAAATATCACACTTAAATGCAAATACATGATCAAAAGTACACACCATCACCATAAATTGATCTACAAATGAAACTCTTTATTATTTTATGGTGTAAGTTATAATTTTTGCATAGTATTCCTATACCAGCTTCAGAGATCCTCATAAAAATGGCTTAAAAAACCTACATTTATAGTAAAATTGAAAGACTCTGGCTAATGTGGCATGGAAAAGAGAAGGATTACTCTTCCTTGAGTTAACTCAAGACTAAAATCCTTTTAAAATATTGAATCAAGTCTTCAAATATCTTCAAAATATTCAAACTCATGCATGATCTTTAAATTTTGGTGTAGAAAGGAATGTCATGAGCCCTTGTTGAGTTAGAAAACCCTTGCATGAAAAACTACACCCATCCTCGATTGTTAACTCAAACTTGAAGCTAATTTTGAAGTTTTTGAGCACCTTTTACTGCATGAAAACAAAGGAATATGCATGAGAGTAATTACATAGCCAACTAAGAATGATTCAGTGCTTGATGATTGGTTAACTCTAATTTAACTCCTTTTACATGAAGTTTCCCTTGAAGTCTTGATAATGTATGATATTTTTACTTTAACAACAGATAGGTGGCATGAGAAACTTCCCATTTTAACTCTTGATATACATTTTGATGCTCACTTTCAACTCAAACTTGATCTACTATAAGGACAAAGCCTTTACATGCATGGACCCGACAAAGCTATGACTATCAACTATAATTAATTGTATGTTGAGGAAATGACCATGTTAAATATTAAGATGTTTCTCAATGATCACACATTTGTCCCTACCTCAAAATATAATCATAGGTCTTCCTGATAGATGACATTTGGTAGATCTTTAATAGTGATTGGTTAACCTATAGAGCTTACTTCATGTTTGACCCAAGTCACTTTTAACTTCCATTGGCTTTCAAATTTTAATTTTGACTACTAATCTTGATCTTGGCCTTCTCATATTAGCCAAATATCAACTCCTCATTCATTTTATAGGATACTACTATTATCTCTTTGACTCCTTGACCTCATGTACACCATAAACCTCCCTCCATATGAATGAATGCAAGCCATAGATCTTCTACCAGTCTAACATGGTTGAGACACTTGGTAGCTTCTCATTTGTTTAAATATTCATTGACTTATTGACCCAATATTCATCATTGATCCACCTTTGTATGATTAAACACATACCATTGATCTAATGGACCCACTAACACTATCAAGTTTTTTCTCTCCATTAGATTTTATCTTAGCTTCTATGATGTTGACATATGTCAACCTTTTATTCATTCCCATGATTCATTGATTAGTTAACCTCTTCTCATTATTGGATCTACCTTGTATGAGTGAATATGCACTATAGATATATTGTGGCACACTGATCCTATCAGTTACCATGCACCATAAGATCTTTGAGCGTGATTGAATGCCAACCATTGGATCTACCTCCATTTAAAATCAAATGACTATTTTATGAGAATTTATTTTGAAATTTGTGAGCCCTTCATTGATGTTCACATGATCTTCATTAACTTCCATGTACCCATCATAATTTTAAACCCAGTGGTTAATTACCAAGGCTTGAACTTGATGCTCATGCAACCGTCTTCATCTACTTGTTTTAATTTGAAGTCTTATATCTCAAGATAGAGATCTCATCGAGACATGAAATTTTTAGAGGATGATCTTGGTATTAAGGGCATAATTTTCATATGATCATTTTTTGCTTGAGATGGTTTATATACAAACTTATTAAGTGTATGATCAAGCTGGCCCATCCACTTCTACATGATGTTCATATTATGGTCTAGCTTCTCAAGGCCTATGTTAGTCATTTTTTTATCCTTAAAAGGTTTGGAAATCTACTCATCTATTCAATCCAAGCCAAATCTTAGTATGTGGGCCAAATTTGGCCAACTCTCTTTGATCAACACTATTTATTCTTTTTGGTCCTAGTGTATAAGTTGAGAACAATATAAAAGAAGTGGATTATGGTGAATAACTAGTCGATGGGTACAAATGGAATTGGTATCAAATAAATTGGTATTGGATAGGTCATCAAAAGGGATATTATCAAACTCTACTTAATTTTCAACATCATAATCACTAGTCATTGGCATTAGAACATGAATAAGGTACATGGGGTCACCCCCAAGTAGTTTAAATCTAAGACCCTAGGTTCCTTTTTACTAAGTGGTAGAAAATGGCTTAAGCAGACCCTATTGATTTAGCCCAAGGCCTCTTCCTTCATAGGCATGTCTTTCTATGATTTTATTTGAAATGGATACTTTTTATTTAGGTAATAATTAGCTAGATTATAATTATACAACCAAGATTCATCATTTTCAAGAAGCTCTTGTTCTTGGCCAGTGGCCAATATGAAAGTGATAGGTGCTAGACGATGCAGTTTGTCTTTTCCCTCTATTTACCATTCTATACATGGTGGTTTGGCTTTAGGTCTTGCAAAGAAATTGGGGTTATGTGAAATATTAACAACATGAAATGTAATGTGGGTCAAATATTCTATTGAGCCATTAGTTGATATAGTATAATGATTAGATATTTTAGGAGGTGACATGTGGGATAATGAATTAAGCGTATCTTGGTCGATGCAATTGGCATCTAGTGAATCAATAAGTATATATTTCCATTTATCGTTCTTAAGGACCAGATTGAAGCTCAAATAGTAATTATAGGTTTGGTACTCGACCTCCAAATGCTTTTAATATTTGTATGGCTAAAAATATCTATGGATAGTAACCTCCATACTTGAATGGGAGAACTTGATACACTAGTGCAATGTTGATGGGATTGCATGAATCTCATGTATCTAAGGTCTACCCAAAACCATTTTATATGATAAATCAAGGTCTAATACATGGCATAATGTATAATGGTCAAGGGCCCAATGATAACTGGCAAGTTGATGGTGCCTTGTGATTTTCTTTATTTATTTGTCATAAGCCTTGATGGTGATTGTTTATGGTTAGAGATTGGTTGTAGTATACGTAAGAAGTTTGATGAGATTTAGAGACACAATATTTAGATATGATCCATTGTCTATGAGGACACATTTTAATTTATGCCATGTTATGATAACTTTTATGTATAATGGATTATTATGTAAAGGGCTAAGGGATGACATATTGCTTTTGTTAAAGGTTAATTGTTGGCCTAGAGCTATATGTCCAACCAAAGCTTGAAATTTATGTAGAGATATATCATTAGGAACTTTAACTTGGCCAAATAACTCTATCAAAATATTATTTTAGATGGTGGACATATGAAACAAATCCAAAATGTATATTTGTATGTGTCTTTATAATTTTTCCATAATATCAAACATATTTTCTTGCACAATGGTAAATGGCTTGTTCCTAGCCAAAATGGTGGGTTGAATGGGTGAAGTGGAAAATGGCTATGGACTTGGTATGGTAATACTTAACTACTAAGTTGTGATTACATAATCAAGATGAGATATAAGACCATTGTTACTAGAAAATAATATGGGTAGGGGACTATATAAGATAAGTCTCAATTATTGATACACTTGTGCATGATCATAGGTCAATGATGAGTTATCAGTATGAGGTCAAAAATTAGTGATCCCTATTTTATAATATGTATGTATGTAGTCCCAAGTTAAGGAAGGATCACTGGTATGGGTTGGTTTATTGGAATTGATTAGCAATGGTCTTGTTTGATTGTTACTTGGTCTCAAATTGATAGAGATGGTGGAAATGTGACCTCCCACAATATGGCCTACAACTTTGTTTTAGTCATGTGAAATTACATGGTAGTTCTATTGGCTATTTGAAATAATATTGCCTTGGTTCCATTCATTTGGTTGATGTTATTGGTTTTGATGTTGGTTTTGTTGGTTCTACCTCAACTATTATTACTGTTTTTGTTTTGTGTTGGTCATTTTTTCTACTGTTGTTGGTTATTATGTTACAAAAAGGGGTTTTGATAAATTCCTAGGTTCTGATTAGATGTGGAAGATCCATTATCCAATGTTATATCTCCATTTTCTAACATATTATCAATCAAGTGTTTAATTTTCACACAACATCTCAAATTATGTCTATTAACCTAATGATACTCTAAGTTATGTAACTAGAAGTATATTAGATAGGTATTATTCTATTAGCTCTTGGTCCTGATCTAAGTATGGAGGCATGTTAAAAAAATAGTGGGCTAAAGGATCCTAGATTTGTTCCCTCATTTGAGTTTTTTAAGGTGGATAAGGATCCATCTCAAAAATGAAATCATCTCCATAGTGGCCTTGAATAAATTCATATTGTGTGACCACATTACTATACCCTAGATTGTAAATGACACCACTATGAGTATATTGAGACATGTTCAAATCAATGGTGAATGTTTCATGAAAAAATGGGTTAGAGTTAGACAAACTCTAAAAAGGTTCAAAATCGATCTAACTTGGTCAAAGGGATGGAGATATATCTCCAAAAAGGTCTATGAAAAAACTTGGTATAAAACAACCTAACATCAAATGTCTCACACAAAAAGGTCAAGTGGATGAACTAAAAATTAGGATGCCAAACTCTAGGTTCAAAGTGTTCCAAATAGGTCTAATCTAGGAAAATAAAGGTTTCTAGGTATTTTGGCCAAATGTAGTGTCAAAATCTAGGCTCAAACAAAGGCATGCACTAGGAAATTTAGCCAAACACAACGTTAAAAGCTAGACTTAAAAACAAGGTGAGATACTTAATCTAATAAATCTAAATCACTTCAGCATAAACTAGGAATTCAACTCTAAACATGAACTTGGTCAATTTGGTATAAGGAATAAAACAAAAGGTACTTGGAGATAGACTATTTAATCCCAAACTAAGGCACAAATAATAGTTTTTGAATTTAGGTAAAGAATTAACCTAAGTTACACAACCCAAAAGAGAAAGATCTATATCTAGGTCTAAATTAGACAAGGCATAAATAAAAATCAATCAATATTTGGATTTGAACTTGGCAAGGTTAATTAAAAAATTAACTTAGGAAAACTAAGCTTATTTGATCAATAAGATAGACAAAGGTGAAAGGCATAATCACACTAGGTAAAGATCCAAAAAGGCACATGTGGCTCAGTTTTGAAATTGAAATTTGGATACAAGATAAGTCTATGAAATAAATTGATCAGCATAACAACATTATCACTCTCTAAAGGTATGATCGATGGTATTTTTCAAGACTCTAAGGCACAAAACTTGGAATGATTTGGGCAGTGTAACATTACCCATTTTAATTAAGTGACACACACAATGTTTTTGATAAAAGGTTCAAATAAAAGGTATGGTGTCAAATGGAAATCATAATGCCGCATCAAATAATGGAGTGATGTGGACACAAAAATTATTTTGATGTGGCATAAACAAATAAATGGTTTTAGATTCAAATACCAATAAAGTAAAGGAATAATGATAAAATGCAACTAAGTATAACATCAAAATCCCTGAAACTAACAAGGTTTCATCATATCTTTGAATTCCATATATATACATAATCTTTAGAGGGTTTTGAATGTTAATCCAAAAAAAAATGTACATGAAGTATTAGGGTTTTTACGCCCCCTTATCCTAAAAGATTGTATGGTGACATGAAACTTTTAAATACTCATCTTGCATCAACAATATGTCCATGGTAAGTGGGGTTATTCTAAAACTTAAATTTTTGATCATTTAGATGGTCCCAAGTGTGATTAACACTAGAAATGCCTCACATTAGTTTAATTCATACTAGTTAACTTACTATGAAATGGTCTATTTCTTTGCATAATGATTCCATCCATGTACTTCTTAGTGGAATCCCTTGGTTAACCAGACCTAACTTGGGTCTTCATTATGATTAAATAGGTTATCCTCTCAAACCCCTAATAATCATAGTAGACATGACATGATTTATATACCCCATCATGGAGCAGGGTTAAAAATATTTTGGGTGATGAAACCCCGAGCCAAATCTTCCCTAAATAACTTGTGAGGAGGCTATGAACTCCCACTCATTAGCCAAGTTGCATAAAATAAATGACTAAGTGAAAAGACTTTAATTGTGTTTAGATCACCCAAACCATATGCATTTTGGGGAGAGCCTTATAAACATTATTTTCATGCCTTGGATAAGGCACAATTTCAAGGAAGAAGTACTTTTTTGTCACCCAAATTCCCTAATGGGGATGGGGGGAGACCATACATGCATCCTTCATTTATGGAAAAAAATCAAGTATAAAATGATCTTGCATAACATGAGCATTTCAAGGAATTTTCAAGTTTAAGTGAATGTTTATTATAAGCACCAAATTGAGATTTTTGTGAATTTTTCTTGACCCCTTATCCTTAGTTGCAAACTTATAAAGCTTTAAGAAAAAAATCTAAGTATAAACCATATAAATTCATTTTAATCACCAAATGCAAATTTTCAAGACTTAAACATGTTAAAATTTAGCACTTTTCAATATGTGACCTATAATTTTTAGAGGAATTCCTTCAAATTTGAAGTACATTTCTAAGTTATAAAATAAGGTTTAAAATGCAAGATCTTAGGTTTCTCTATTTTTTACATAGAGATTGATGTTGGTCAATAATGACCGATGTTAGTTAGAGAAAAATCGATGTTGGTTTGAAAAAAATTGATGTCTGTTGATAAAGATTGATGTTGATTACCTATGAACCCTTAGGCAAAATGTTTTTTCACAAAACACTTGTTATCCCCAAGTTAGTATAAAATATTCATAAACATATAATAAAATATTTAGATAGAGAGTATGAAAGCTTTAAAATCACAAATGAAAAACTGCAAGTTTCAAGAAAACTTAAAAAGTCAATTTTTATACCATGCTTTACCTTGCATAGAAAATCAATGATAGTTAACTAAAATCAATTAAGGTTAGTCGTAACCAATGCTAGCTAGGCAACACCAATTCTAGTTATGCAAAATTGATGTCAATTTATGTGTAAATTTGGGTAATACTAAAAAACAAAATACATAAAAATAAAGTAAAAATTCCAATTTTTATGATGATCAAACATTTATTTAAAAAACTATGAGTTACACTTTGTTCTTATTGGTATGTGAGATGTTTTAGGTCCCATCGACTATGTTATTTATGATCATAGGAATCTAATAAGTGAGGTTAGATCAAGTGTTAGTTCGAGCAATAAAAACTCAGAAAAACACACTAACACTAAAACTTACAAGCCTAGATCTTAGGGGCAATCTTAATTACCAAAAGATAAATTAAATCACAACTAAAATTCAAAAGACACACACTCTTTTACCTTCATTGACATATCCAAATGCATTGTTGAGTGGCTTACTTAGTTTATGCTTTAAAGAGTCTTTGGCAATGGAGGTTGGGTAGCTTCTTCTCTCCTTGACACCATGTCTTATGTTGGCTTGATGCAGCTTGGCTCAATACATTGGAATTATAACATTATTGATATGAATTTCATGTAACAAAACCTGCATTATAAATCTATAATTTCCAAGCTTATAAATTTGATGGGAAATGGATTGTATTTATAACAAATGGATTTAATCCCAACCCAAGGTGCATTAAGGTAGAGTTAAGGCTTAGAATGGGTTAAAACCTAACTTAAGTGAGTTAAAATAACCCAAATAGAGTTAATAGTTGTCAATTATTCATGATTTTCAATGAATAGGCATGGGTCTCCAAAATTAGATATTTTGAGATATTTTCCAAAGGCTCGACAAGTTACAAAGGTGATCATGAAAAGCTATGATATTTCATATTTTTGAATTTCCATTTTTATTTATTCATGAATTTCACATGGATAATTCAACTAGGCATTTAATTTAATTTAGTTTTTAAATTAATTTTGATTATCCATTTATATCTTTCAAGATTTAATTTAATTTCATGTGCCCCACTTAAGAGGTCCATAGGCCAAATTGAGTATTGTGATGTTGTAGGATGATTAGAGATGATTAATGAGACTTTATTGTTACATATGATAGGATACATTGATTAAGGGTATATCAACATGATTTTAAGCTTTGATGAATGATGTATAAGAAAATTTGGGATGTTAAGTGATTCCTAGGCATAATTTAAAATTGTTGGTTGAAATCAACCTGAAGTCTTGTCAAAGTCTAATGGTAGCCAATTTGAGGTTTATATAGGTTGTTAGATCATCTATTTATACTTTTTTACATTTTATTAAATTTAATTTGGGTGAGACGTTTTGGTTAGATGCTTGAAGGTAGATTTTATATGACGTTTCAGTATGTCTTATACATGAATTGACTTAGATGGTGGACCTTTTTTTATCATAAATGAAATTGATTTGAGAACATTATATTGGACTTGAGTATCTCCATTTAACCATGATATTATTGTGTTGTCTTCTCAAAATGGTTCCTAATAACAAAGTGGGCTAAATTTTTTTTGTGCTTATGTATGTCAAAAATTAGTTTGATTAAGGTGGATTTATTTAATACTGTACCATTGATGGTATTATAAATAATACTCATGGAGATTAGAAATTCAACGTTAAAGAATCAAGTAAATAATTCTAAAGAAACTTCCCAGGTCAATATATACATAATGTGCATCTACACATATACACACATAGATGTGTGTGTGTGTGTGTGTGTGTGTGTGTGTGTGTGTGTGTGTGTGTAGCCTTAGTAGCCTATCTTGACAACTTGGTGTTCTTTGCCCTTTGTGCTTTGCTTCCATATTTGTTTTTGTTTTTCATATATGATCTTGTTTGTATTGAAATATTGCTTAAGTTTTACCTCTTCCTTCTCACCACCTACTTTATTGAGCTATTTAAGCCAAACATATCCATTCCCTTGTTGTTTTCTTGAGGGTTGTAATTTGTCCTTCTTTCTCCCAATATGCATATTAACCTTTTGTTATTCATATATACAATCATATTCAATACTCAAACACTCATTTACATCAAAACATGACTAATGCAAGATTATTTCATCATTCATGTCTTCATGGGTGACCTTTATGTCTTGGTGAAATATTTCTTTTGTTTCAGCTACTATTCTTGGTAAGGCATGATAGTATTCCTCTTCAACTTCATCTTTAACATGTTGAATTCTTTAAATATCTAGTCCTGTGTATTCTAAAAGAGATTATCTTTCTATATCATCTTATTTGCACTTGATGGGTGATGTTCTTGTCCCATCCTTTACTAGATTTGATGACTTATGATTTACCTTAACCAAACCTTTTTTTATACCTACATACACAAGATTAAAATCACTGTTATCACATAAAACAAGATACCATATAGTCTCCTTGAATGTCATTTTCATAGACACTCTCCATATTTTCTTCTTATCTTCTCTCTAAAGTTCTCCTCTTGGCACTTTTATCTTCTTCTTTTTATCTTCAATTAGAACCCTCTTTTATATCTCTTTTTCTTGTTTCTCACTTGTAAACATATCATATCTCATACCTCTATAGGTTTTCTCCTCTTTCTTTTTATCATTCCTCGAGACACTCATCTTGTGCGTTCTTTCTTTCACAAGTGACTCAAGTGGCCACTTCACCCTTATTTTAAAACTATAACCAATCCATTGACTTAATTTTCATTTAAATATATTTAACATGAGATATATATTATCAATATTCTACCCTAACTCTCTTCTCATATCTTCCACTTCTCTCTCTACACCCATCTTGTCTCACTTACTTTGCTTTCTAGGCCTATCTAGACCTTCCTCTTATCAATTTTATCAATATTTCCTCATATACATATATTATTTATTTATTATTATTTTATTACTCTATCTAGGACCTCTCCTTATACTTCTTGACTCTCTCTTTGAGTCTTTACTCTTCTCTTTCTCTCTTGGATCTCTACGGCTCTCTTTTCTCTCTACCTTCTCAAGTCCTTTCTTGACTAGATTCTAGTCCTTCTCTATGGAATTTGGGGATTTTGTTTTATATCTTCTTAATTATTTAATTCCTTTATATTGACCTTAATATATAATACCTACAACATTCTTCTCATATAATACCCTATAAGTTTCATCTCTTTCAAACCTTATAGCATTATGTATTCATCTCAAATCAATAAGTTTGAATAACTCAAAATGAATGCAAACAAGATCTTACATTGATATAATAATAAATGATGTATAGGTATTAGGGAAAAGTCTGAAAATCATACACTCATGGATCTGGTCCTATAAAATATCTCATTCTCATGTCATGCTTGTCTTGAATCTTCTAACACCAATTTAGTCTCTCTTTAAATCACTATGATTAATCAAATATTTTATTAATTAATATTTATTATACATTTATATGCACTTATTTATGTTGTAATACCTCTATCATGCCCCTATAATTATTTCTCTACCTTATCCTATTCATTCCAAACCCAAACTTCCTTGTATACTTTCAGTAGCTTCTCACTAGAAAATTTTCTTAGGTCTCGAGAGCCAAATCTTGATATATGTTTCAAGGAGTCAATATTATGTCATATATGTTATTAAAAGGTCAAATAAAGCCTTAATTAACCCATTATAGTTTATCAAACACAATTTATCACTCCTTCTCATGCATCAAGGTCACAATGTCTTCCCTAGGCTTGTAGCCTTTTTTTGTACGATTTCACTTTGTTTGATCAAAAAAATAACTATTATGAATATGTAAACTAATTTATATCCACCCTCTATCTCTTCATAGGTGTTTTTCAAGTTTCATGACATAATTATAAACCTAAACCACACTTCCTTTGTAAACCACCCTTCAATTATGCCTAATTAGCCCTATCTCAAACACTCAGTCACCAAATCTATACTTTTCCATACTCTTTCTAGCCAAAACCACTTTATTCACTTGAAAAATTCATATATAATAAGTATTACAAATTTTCACTAATTTACAAGGGTTAAAACTCTTTCTATGGGGTTTTTGCTTTTGAAACTTGGGTTAGCTTCCTACACAGGCTTAGAGCCTATTAAATTCAAGTTCTTGAGTTATAATATGTTTAAGAGGGCCTAAAAACCATTTATAGGTCTATTTAAAATTTTACCACATCCTCACATTTATTATCACCATGTATCAATCCTTTTCAAGCATGTAAACAACAATATAAAGAATTCTAAATATTATCAACTGACTATATAGGGTTTTCACCAGTTTGTTAACCTTCACTTAAATTATCAACTCAACCTAGGTTATTATTAAGTTTGAACCACTTTGATATGTTATAAAACTAACCTCATATAATATCCATTCACATCCATTGATTCATTTCACTTCCATTTGTACCTTGACTGTGTAAATAGAATTATGACTATATATGACTGTGTTGTGTTTTGAGGGTTATGACTACTTTCATAAGTTTTACAACTCTAAAGAATATTCTCCAATTTTTTTTATCACCATCCATGCTAAGGTTATACAGCCTCATCCTCATTCATTTTTTCAAGAGCACACATTTCCTCTTTGGTATATGACTATGAATAGAGTCTTGTGACTGTCTGACAAGGTTCTTAACTTGTGTCAATAGAGTACCATCAAAGATGAATTTGTTTTGAATTTTCACTCTATTATTGAATTAAAAAAACTAAGGAAAAAACCAATTTTCACAAAACTTCATATACCAATCTTTTTTCTAACATGTTGATGATCTATGTGTAAAAGCATAAGGATTTACCTCATTCTTTGACTGTGATAATAATTTGTAGGGTTTCAAGTACACATTTACCTTTTACTCTAAGTTTATCCATTTTATAGGTATTCTAAATCACTTGAAGGTATACCTAACCTAAAAATATTTAGGGATTTAATGACATGAATTTTTTCAACTAACTAAAATTTAGATAACATTTAAATACTCTTATTTTTGGACTATGACCTATACTCTTTGGTCCAAACCTATAATCTTTACAAAACAACATTCATAACTTGGCCTCAAGGACTTCCAAATAAAATATATGACTCACAACAATCCAATGTTGTTTAAGAACTATTTTCACTTGGATTTTCACCCTTTTAGGATATTCTAATCTCTCCTCATCTAAGTGGCACAATGGAATCACCTCTAGGCTTAAGGGAAACCTAAGGAATGAGGTGGAACTCTAGATAGGGATAGCTCCCTTGATGTACCAATTTAGATTACAAATACTAATAAAATTTGGGGCTGAAAATGGAGAAGGATAAATAAAAAAACTAACCTAAGGGAGGTGATACACCAAATTTACTAATGACATCCAACCATATGCATATTATGCTTTAAATCAAAGGACAAACTAAACATACACTTCTCCAATCTTCATCTTCTCACATTAATATTAAATTGTGAGGTTATGGATGAATGTGAAAAGCTAGGAGGAATATACAAGAGGAATATGAGGGAAATAATGAAAATAGTAATTCAATAAATTCTTTACATCTCCTAAAACACTTCACATGCCCTACAAGAAGAAGTTTTCCAACTATAAATAGGATGAAAGAATGACAAAACATGCTAAGGAATCCATAATCTTCACCTATGAAAAATCAAACATTCCAAATGAACACACTAATAATAATGAACACACTAATAAAAATCATGGAATAAGTAACAATCAGTTGTCTTATTGATAAAAAAGTATACATTTGAGCAGGGCTTTGCCATACTTAGGTGGAGCATTCAATACAATGCCAAAATGGCTAGCTCTTATAAAACTTGTGAGAGAGAGAAGAGAGAATTAAAAGGGTCAAAATGAAACTTATAAATATTATAAAAGTATTTAATTGTGTATTTGGAGATATTATGGGGTGAACCATCCAATATTAGGAGCTAAAAGTTTCAATCCAAGTCACAAACTTCATGAAAAGTGGCAAGAAAACTCCTCAATTGGCTAAGAAAAATTGAATTCATGATTAAATTTGTTTGAAAATTATATAAATAATTAAGAAGTATAATTAATTTTAATGAATTTTAATGACATCATACATGCCTCTCCATGCATTTTTCTAATTCTTGGTTTTTTGGAATTAGCTGGAAAGGAACCATCATCTTTTGCAGTCTAAAAAGACGTCCTTTCATGCACCTTACACACTAGACTTACAAAAAGGCATAATTTTTCCATTAAAATATGTAAAATTTAGTGTATGACATGTTTTAATTCTCTCCATTGCCTTAAAATCATTAGGGATACCCTAAAAAACCATCTACTTAAAGTTTTCACACTTCTCCCTAGCTTGTGCAATATGCTAGTTTTGATTGGCTAAAATTAAGTAGATGGTTTACAAAATTAGAGAATTTTTAAAAGCGTCATATGACCATAATAAGTTATTAAAATTCCTAAAATTTATTCCAAAGTTTTTTTCATCTCTTGACTCCTTATAGAACCTATAAAACACCCAAAACAATGAGAAAACCCCTATTTTGTACCTTGTTCATACATTTATATACAACTAGTTGGCATGTGATGTAGCTTGAGGGAGCCATTTCCAAATTAAAATATGATTCATGTTCCAAATATTCCATATGGATAATTATCCAACTCCATTTTCATAAATTGGTCTTGCTTGAGGATTTGCAAGAGTTTTTGAGAAATTTAAGCCCTTAAGCTTTGTTCATAAAGTTGGGAAGTTGGAACTAGAAAAAATTTCACAAGTTTGTTTTTTTAAAAACCCTTATAAATTTCCTAAATTTCTATTCCCCCATGGAAATCATCATGAAATATATAAGCTTCCAATATTTCCCTATTGAGCTCCTTTTCCTTATTTCCACATGCCTAAGTTTGTCTTTGAGTTAAAAAATGGATCTCTTGATGTTTTCCTTACCTTATAAAATAATGGATACATATATAGTGATCATATGTACATGTAACAATAGGATATAAATATCATCTCATGCTATAAGTAAAGAGGACTCTTCATTTGGTCTTAGGCCTACACCTTGTTCAATAGGCCTGCTTGAAACTTTTGATGTTTACACCATCCAACTGAGAATTATTGCATTAAAAAAGATCAAAAACCTATAAAATAATATAAAAAACATAATTAAATAAGTTTTAAGTCATGTATTATCTTAGAAAAGTATGTGGTCTCCTATTTGGCCTTTAGGCATAGCCATACCTCAATATGCTTGATTGCAATGTTAGGGTGTAGAGTACTATTTTTATTTATTTCCTTATAAATAAGGATTTTTATGTTGGATTATATTTTTTACAAATTTAAATTCTTTTTTTAAGGTTACATATAATTCTTATTTCACCACTTCATCATTCTTTCTCAAGACTACAGGCTTATGAACACAAAGGGAGTGCCCTCTATCTGAGATAAAATAGAAGGCACTCCCCTAATTACTTCGATACTTTTTACTACTTAAATAGATTACATAATTATTTAACATAATATATACAAATTTTAATGCTTTATGACATCATTTACCCTTCATTTCCTCAAAAATCCAAGACTGAATGTGTGGAATGAATTGTGTGCAGGGTTTGTTGAAATAGACTATGAATTGTATGTTTAGATCCAATTTTAATTATTTTACATGCTATGAGGACATATTTATGTAATTTATATTATTATTATTATTATTATTATGTCTTTATTCTATTAATTACCTCAAATATTCCTAATTAAGTTCATTTTTAACCTTTGCTTCGTCACAACTGCCCCCTGCTGTAAGTGCATACCAAAGTTTTGGGGCCTGAGTAGGTTTGTTAAAATTATCTAGGAATCTTGAAAGTGATAATTATATTTATGAAGGTGATAAAAAGATACATAATATTTTTAACCATGCTTATATCTCTTCATGTGCACCTTGGTTCACAAACCAAGAATCCTTCCTATGACTAAGACATCCATGTCCTTTAGACCTATCTATAAGTTACCTTGCTCCTACTAAACCTGTTCATGATTTTTAGAGGTCTTGATTGGATCAATTTAGGTGATAAATTTAATTATTTAACTTTTTATTTATTTTAAATCCTTAAAACATCACCTTAGCATCAAAATTGGGTCTCTATTTCACACTTTGTTGTAAGTGCCTATTCATGGCATGTGTATGGATGCATATGAAGGTCAATGACATCACTTATCATATTGTGTTGATGATATTTAGGCAAAAATAGGTAAATTTAAATCATGTTAACCATATAAACATGGGAATAAATTAAAATTTTCAACCTTGGTGAAAAATCTCCTCTTCTCAGACCTATAGATGACAACGCCTAAATTCAGTATTTTATAGGCACTTTGAGGGCTTTTGAAGACCACCTTCCCTCTATCATCTGCCTTTCCGACTTGGTAAGTTTCTTATACATGATAATGGATGTCAGAAAATGTCATTATAAATAATCAAAAATTCATGTAGCCATGTATAATTCTATTCAAATAATGCTCATGGGCCTCTATTTTCCCTTTTTAGGGACTATGGGCCTAAAATAGTCATTACCTTTTTGAAGATGGTTCTCAACTTGTTGATAAATATATCAACCTAAAAAGGTCTTGTAATAATGTTTTCAACCTTCCATAACCTCAAAAATGATTCTATCACTTGTCTCAACATCCCAAATGGGTTCTCATTTCTCTGTTCAGGTCACATATAGGTAGAGGTTTAGTATATAGGCAATAGGTCTAAATGTAAACAATGAGCATGATTCTACTTTCAAATGTTGTTTATTACTTAATGTATTCAAATGTAAACCTCAATACATTTCAAGGTTAAAAACAACATATCAAAATTCCCTTCCAATTTTGAGGAACTTCCATAAAATCACTTGGTTGACTATGTACTACAATTATAACATAGATTGGATGGATGTGTGATTGTGATTGCAACTCCAAGGTGAATGTTGCTTTTGGGAAAGAGGCTAAGAAGTTAATTTTGATAATATAACATTGGATACATGTAACCAAACTAAAATTAATCCTCTAAAATGATTATCAAAGCAAGAAGATCTTATAAATGGTGAAAAAATGCTCAATACAAACTGATGCTCTTCTTGCAACATGAGAAAAATTTTATTATCAAAACACTATGTAAAATTAAAAAAAGTATGGGGATAATTTGGGGATATATTAAAAATCCTCTATAACTAACATAATCAGTTTATTTTTATGGACTTGCCCAGAATGAAGTAAAACCTACAGGGTTCACAGATTTGCAAGCAAAAAAACATAATCAACTTCAAATAGATGATTCATAAATAAAAATTAATAATTTTAAAAAATAATGATATTAAAATTAATTTATATAATAATAATGTCATATCCCAAATTAATTTGTCTTGAAACCTCATGAGCTGTCTGTACTGAGCAAAAACCTAAAGGTCACTTTAGTGTGCCAAGAAGGGTAAAAATGGAGAAGAATATATTTGAGAAATAAATGGCACTTTAAGATAAATTAAATAATGTATATGAGTTTGGGTAAGATGAAGAGTCACATTTACACCTTTTCCAAGTGGCACACTTCCCAAGGAGGTTGTACAAGTGCTATTTTCTTCTTTTTCTTTAAGAAAACTATTTTTTCTCTAAGAAACCTACCATATTTCAGTTGCTAAAAGTTTTTTAAGAATAAATTGGACACATTGGACATTAAATAATATTTTTTAACCTTCAAATTTCCTAAAAATTCTATCTAAAGCATTAAATGTACCTTTTTGACCCCTAAAATGACCCAAAATGACTAAAGCGACTAAGAAAAGTAATGATCAAGGATATTATAACATCAATTGACCTTAATTAATATATAATACACCCCATGACACTCATATTATACCACCTATATACCTATAAAGTGATTTTTTTAACTATAGGTGCCTCAATTTGACTAAAAAGTCAAATTTGGTCAATAAATTGGTGACTCAAAGGGGTAGTATGACTGCTATACTAACTAGAATATTAGCCTTATTAGTTAGTTGGGATTGGGAGTAATATTAATCTAATTCAAACAAGGATACCTTTTACCATTGACTCAAACTTTGATTTAGACAAAGACTACTAAAAGACTACCTCAACCACACAAAGCAAAGGACATGCACCAAACAAACAAGCAAACACACATGTGCTCAAAGCACTTAGGATAATTAGAAAAAAATTATTATGTATAACTATAAACATAAGAATACTTCCCTCCTAGATCAAAGGGGAATTTTGAAACTCTTCTTTCTTTATGACATGAATAATTTAGTGAGGCATGTAGTTTCTTGATTTCTAGCATTGATGCCTCCAACATTTCCATAATGTTTGTCAACTTCATTGGCATGATATTCAATGAGAACCAAACAGATCCAAACAAATTAGCTATGTGGATGAATTTTTCTTGTGTCTAAATATCCTCAAATTTCTCATATGATCCTTAAACTATAGCTTTAAATGGTTATTCAACAAGGCATACCTTCTTGTCTTCCATAGTGTTCTCAATAAGATTGGGCTTCCTCTCAGCTACAAGTTTTTCTAGCTCATCAAGGAGCTTTGAAAAAAATTTGAATCTTGATCATTATCCTCTAAGGAAGACTCTTCCTTCACCTTGTCATATACTTGGCCTTCAACTTGGAAAATATCTTCAATCTCTTGAAAGAGCTCCATTTATAGCTACCAATCATCTTTGTCCTCTTTATCATTTAATACCACTACCTCTTCATGTTTGAAATGGTCATCCAAAACCTCATGATCAAACATGGAGTCTTCTTCATGCAACTCTTTCTTCACATATTAGGCACATTCTACATGGATACACATTCCATCAAATATGGAGGTAAGATCTTGTGAATTTTCTAGCCATGAATTGAGCTTGTTCATCTTCACTTGCTCTTATCAAGATAGGCTCTTCTTCTAATATTTCCTCTTTTCCACAAAGAAAACATTCTTCATTATCAACCAAATAAGCAGATTCAACATAAAAACACTACCTCTTATTCATCACCTAATACCTATTGAGGTATTTTAAATTAGATTCCAACTATCATAATCTAATCTTATTTGTTAATGGCTGCAAGATCTTCAACTTCCTTCATGGTGATGCCAATACTAGGCATCTTGAAATATGATGACCTAGCCCAATGAGGCTACCAGGGAGGTATGTATTCTTCAAGTAAGAGTTATCTTTATTTATCAACCATCATCTCCTCTTTAGGTTCCCATACCATAGGTGCACCAAGGTATATGGTAATGGAATGAGGACAAAAGGAACTAGTTGGTGGAGGTGAATAATAGGGGTCAAAATAAGATTGAGAATGAAAAGTTGGGAACTCTTTTGGGATCTCTTAAGGAAGGGGAAGCAGACCTTGGTTTAAAACAACTTGATTTTCTTCCTTTCACTTAACATTCACTTCATTAACATCTAATTCAACTTGGGAACTCTCTTAAAGGAGGTTAGATGGGTTGTGTTTAGGCATAGAATCTTCTTTGGGGTCTAAACCTTTGATCACACCTTGGCTTATTAACTTCATCGTTGACTCCAACTCTTTAATTTTTTTGTCTATATTATATTAAAAAAGTCTTTATTGAATTTCATAAGAATTATCATGAATATGAAGGATACATGAGGATTGACATGGAACACAAGAAGATTCTTGAGGAAGGGTGAGAGGGACTTGCAAAGGATCAACTCCATTCTCCACTTCACACTCTTTGACAATGCTTCCATCTTCTCTCTTTCCCCATGAATCCACTATACTACTCCAAATTAGGATGTTAGGATTAGAAACCTTTTCTTGAGGAATGGTAGGAGGATTTTGTATAGGATCAAGGGTCTTCTCAACCTCACACTCTTTGTCAAGACTTTTCACCTCTTTCTTTCCCCATGACTTCATTATCTTACTCCAACTTAGGACAATGGGATTATGGGTCTCCTTTTGAGGTGGTGGGGATACAATATGAGAGGGAAATGAGGGATTGAACTCCAATTATTTTTATAATAACATGGACTACTACAAATTCATATTATCCAACTCAATTTGCTTATCAAGATTAGCTTCAAACACAAGATTTCTCTATTCAACCCTCTCATCCAATTAATTGGGAAAAGGATGACTTTGATATCTTTGATTTGGTTCATGAGTAGGGGTAATATATGGATGGTAGGGAACTTATAGAAGTGTATATTAATGATGATAAATTTGGTGAGGTTTCCTTTCATGAACCCCTATCCTATCCTCTAAAGAAGAAACTAGGCCACTCATATCGAGCATCTCACTTGTGAGCCTTTACCAATTAGGTCTCTCAATACATAGCCACTCTCTTTTGAAAAAATCTAATGCTTATCTCACCTTATGAATTAAATGATTAGGAATATCTATACCACATCCTCTTTGTGTGTCAAAATCCAACATATACCTTTCTTAGCTCAAAAGTGTATTTTTGAAGGTGGAAATGGGTTGGCTTGACAAGTGTCTATGTTGACTAGGAAGAGAAAAACATTGAGGAGACTAAATATAGGAATGATATAATTTATGAATGGGATGAAAAGGATCATATTGGGGCTGATTAAATTCATATTGAAGTTGGTAAGGATCATGACAAGATTGACCAAGGACTTATTCATATTGATAGGAAATGGCACAAGCTTGCAATGTCTCACCAACTTATAGAGAATAAAACTCAACAAAAAATTTGACCATGAAACTTCACTAAAAACAATAAAATAAATAAATACACTTATAAAAATCATCAAAAGATAACCTAGGCTACTTGACTAGCTGATATAGCTTTGGAGTTGCCATTGATGCTTTGATAAATGTCTCCAAAGGCTGCTTGTTTAGAGACAACAACAAAAATATCCCAACCTCTTGGAACAAGAGTCCCATCAAGCATTCCAAAAAATATTATCACTTATTTATACACATTTTTATGATATGAAAATATCTCCTCATCCATGTGGCACAATTGAATCACCTCTAGGCTTGTGGGCAACCTCAAGACTGAGGTGAATCTCTAGATAGGGCTAGCTCCCTTGATGTACCACTTTGGATTGCAAATACAACTAAAATTAGGGGGTGAAAATTTAGAAATATAACTAAAAAAAACTAATCTAAGGGATTTAATACACCAAATTGACTAATGACATCCAACCATATGCATATTATAGTTGAAATCAAAGGATAAACTAAATATACACTTCTCCAATCTTCATCTTCTCACATCAATATTACATTGTGAGGTTATGGATGAATGTGAAAAGCTAAGAGGATTAGACAAGAGGACTATGAGGGAAATAGTGACAATAATAACTCACTAAATCCTTGACGTATCCTAAAATGCTTCAAATGCCCTATAAGAAGAAGTTTTCCAACTGTAAATAAGATGAAAGAATGACAAAACATGTTAAGGAATCCATATTCTTCACTTATGTAAAATCAAACAATCCAAATGAACACACTAATAACATTCATGTAAGAGGTAAAAATTAATTTTATTATTAATCAAAATGTATAGATTTGAGTAGGGCTTCACCATAATCAGGTGGAACATTCAATACAATGCCAAAATGGCTAGCTTTTATAGAATTTGTGAGAGAGAGAAGAGAGAATTCCAAGGGTCACAAGGATAATTTTCAAGCTGATATAAGGATTTACCTATTCATGTGGAGATATTATGGGAAAAAACATGAAATTGCATGAGCTAAAAGTGTCAATACAAGTCACAAACTTCATGGAAAGTGGAAAGAAAATTCCTTAATTAGCTAAAAACAATTTCCTTCATGATTGGAGATATTTGAACATTATATAACTAATGAGGAGTAGTATAAATGATTTTAATGAAGTTTAAGGACATCAGACATGCCTCTCCATGCATTGTTTTCATTCTTTGTCTTTTAGAATCAGTTGGAAAGGAACCATAATCATTTGCAGTCTAAAAAAAAATCCTTTCATGTATCCTGCTCACTTGGCCTCCAAAAAGGCATAATTTTTCCATGAAAACCCATAAAAGGTAGTGGATGACATGTGTCAAGGTTTTCCATGTCATTATAAGAATTAGGGACACCTTAAAAATCCATCTACTTGAAGTTTTCACACTTCTTCCTAGCTTGTGAAATATGTTAGTTTTGACTGGTTGAAATGAAGTAGATAGTTTGCACACTTAGAAACTTTTTAAAAGCATCAGATGACCATAGGAAGATAGTAAAATCCCCAAACTTTTTTTCATCTCTTGAATCCTTGTAGAACCCACAAAACACCCAAAATAGTAGGAAAACCCATATTTTATACCATGTCATACAGTTCTATACAACTAGTTGGAATGTGAAGTATCTAGAGGTAGTCCTTTCCAAATTCCAATAATATTCATTGTCCAAATGTGCCATCTAGATATCTATCCAACTCCATTTTCGTAAACTAGTCCTAGTTGAGGACTTGCAAGGGTTTTTGAGTAGTTTAAGCCTTTAATTTTTATTCATAAATTTGGGAAGTTGGAACTAAAAAAAATTTCCACAAGTTTTTTTATTAAATACCCCTTATAACTTTAATAAAATTATCTATCCCCCATGAAAATCATCATGAAATATATAAGCTTCCAATCTTACCCTATCGATCTCTTTTTCCTTATTTCCATAGGCCTGAGTTTGTCCTTGAGTAAAAAAATGGATCTCTTGATGTTTTCCCTACATTATAAAATCTTGAAGACCTATATATTTATCCTATGGACATGTCCCAATAGGATATAAATTTCATCTCATGCTATAAATAAGGAGGACTCTTCCTTTGGTCTTAGGCTTGCACCTTGTTTAATAGTCCTGCCTAAAACTTTTGATGTTTAGATCATCTAGCAAAGAATTATTCAATTCCAAAAGATAAAAAACTTATAACCTCATCTCAAAAACATAATTAAACAATGTGGAAGTCATGTATTACGCTATAAAAAGGAGTGGTCTCCTATTTGGCCTTTAGGCATAACCATGCCTCAATATGCTTGACTGTAACTTTAAGGTGTAGACTACCCTATTTAGTTAATTACTTACAAATAAGGGTTTTTTTTAATGTTGTATTATATGTGTTTAAAATTTTCATTATTTTTTAAGGGTCCTTATAAATCTTGGTTCACCACTTCATCATTCTTTCTCAACACTACAGGTTTATGAACACAAAGGGAGTGCCCTCTATCTAAGACAAAATAGAAGGAACTCCCCTAATTCCTCAAAAAAATTTGACTACTTGAATATATTACCCAAGTACTGATCCTAATATATACAAAATTTTAATTCTTGATGACATCATTGACTCTTCATTTCCTCAAAAATCCAAGACTAAATGTGTGGAATGAACTATGTCCAAGGTTTGTTGAAATGGACTATGAATTGTATGTTTAGAGCCATTTTTTATTATTTTCCATGATATGAGAACATATTTAGGTAATGTATATTATGAGTGTTATTTTAGTCTATTATTTACCTCAAATCTTCCTAAGCATGTTCATTTTTCACCTTTGATTTATCATGACTACCCCTTATTGGAAGTGCATATAGGAGTTTTGGGGCCTGAGTAGGTTCATTCACATTGTTTAGGACTCTTGAAAGTGATCATGATGTTTATTAAGGTGATAAAAATATAATTCATCCTGATAAACATGCTTATATCCCTTCATTTTCACCTTCATTCACAAACCAAGAATCCTTCCTATGATTAAGACATCCTGGTCCTTAAGACCTGCATGTAGGTTACCTTGCTCCTACTAAACTTTTTCATGATGCTTAAAGGTCTTTATTGGATCACTTTATTTGATAAAGTGCATGATTAAACTAGTGTATTTCTTTTAAGTCCTTAAAACATCACCTTAGCATCAAATTCGGGTCACTTTTTCACATTTTGTTGTAGGTGCCTATTCATGGTAAATGTACAGACTACAAGATGTATATGAAGGACAATGACATCACTTGTCATCTTTTGTTGATGATATTTAGGTCAAAATAGGTCACCTTAAATAATTTTAACCCTATAACCATGGGAATAATTTCCAATTTTCAACCTTGGTGAAAAATTCTCCTCCTCTCAGACCTGTAGATGACAATGCATAAATTCAATATTTTATAGGCACTTTGAGGGATTTTGAAGACCACCTTCCCTCTATCATCTACATTTAAAACTTGGAAAGGGTATTATAAATTCTAATAGATTTCAAAAAAACTCATTATAAATCATTAATAATTTATGTATCCATGTCTAATGTTATTCAAAGAATGCTCATGGGCCTCTGTTTTCCCTTTTAAGGGATTATGGGCTTGAAACAATCATTACCTTTTTGAAGATGGTTCTCAACTTGTTGAGAAATCTATCAACCTCAAAAGGTCTTGTCATAATGTTTTTAACCTTCCATAATCTAAATAAATATTATATCACTTGTCTCAACATCCCAAAGGCATCCTCATTTCTCTGCCTAGGTCACCTATAGGTGGAGGTTTAGTATATAGGTAGTAGGTCTAAATGTAAACAATGAATATGATTCTACATTAAAAGGTTAGTTACTACTTAATTTATTCAAATGGAAACCTAAATAAAATTTAAGGGTCAAAAAAAAATTTATAAATTACCTTCTAATGTTGAGAAACTTCCATGAAATCACTTGGTTGATTATGTACTACAATTATAAGGTAGACTGGATGGATGTGTGATTGTGATTACAAATCCAAGGAGAATGTTGATTTGGGGAAAGATGTTGAGAAGTGAATGTGGCTTAATATAAAATTGGATACATAGAAACAAACCTAACTTCATCCTCTAAAACCATTATCAAAGTAAGAAGATCCTGTAAAACGTAAAAAACTGCTCACAACAGAAACTGATGCTCCTCTTGTAACATGAGAAAATTTTGCTTAACCAAACACCATGTAACATGAAAACAAGTAAGGGGAGAATTGGGTGATAAATTAAAAATCCTCTAGAACCAATGTAATTAATTTTTTTATATGTAATTTTCTATAATGAAGCAAAACCTATAGGGTTCACAGATTTGTAAGCAGAAAAACATAGTCAACTTCAAACAGATGATTCATAAAGAAAAATTAATCATTTTTCAAAATTATGATATCAAATTTAATTTATATGAGCATAATATAATATACCAAATGAATTTATCTTGAAACCCCATGAGTTATTTGTACTGAGCAAAAACCTAACGGTCACTTTAGTGTGCCAAGAAGGTCAAACATGGAGCAGAATAGTTTTGATTAATAAATGACAATTTTAGATAAGTTAAATCATGGATATGAGTTTGGGGAAGATGAAGTGTCACATTTTCACCTTTTCCAAGAGGCACACTTCCCAATGAGGTCATATAATTTCCATTTTCTTCCTTTTCTTTAAGAAAACTAACTTTTATCTAAAAAAACCTACCACATTTAAATTACTTATATTTTTTTAAGACTAAAGTGGACACATAGGTCATGACATAATCTTTTTTAATCTTCACATTTCCTAGGAAACCCGTATAAAGCATTAAATGCACCTTTTTGACCCCTAAAATGACCCAAAATAACTAAAGGGACTAAGAAAACTAATGACCAAGGATAGTATAACATCAATTGAAATTAATTAACATATAATACACCCCATGAAACTCATATTAGACCCCTCATATACCTATAAAGTGAAGTTTTTACCTATAGATACCCCAATTTGACTAAAAAGTCAAATTTGGTCAACAAGAACATAAACATACTGAACTACTTCTTTCTTTATGCATTTATTCATCAAAACATTGCATGCTTGGTCCCTCATAATACTAAAGGTAAGAAAGAAGTTGTAGAATGAAATTTTTCTCCCTCATAGGGAGTATGATGTAGTAACATCAAAGTAAGAAGACATCATTTTTGGCCATATGATTATCATTGATGTCGAATGGGGCATTATGGATGTCATTGATGTCAAAGGATCAGGTAAGATTGATGGAGAGAAGAGCATGTTTATAATTGTATAGTGAAAATTTGTCATATTTTTATAGAGACCATTTCTAGAGGATTGAAGAGCAATTGATTGAAGATTTGTTATGGGCTTTTCAAAAGCATCTTAAATATATCATCCATAGGTTTAGTTAAGAAGAAATGAGCTCAAAATTTATTTATCTTTAATCTCAAAAATTACAGGGTTTCTCAACTGAACCTAAGGGTTTAAGCCATGGCATTTATAGGTATGTTCTATTTTTATGTTGACTGGCTACGGATGGGAACTAGTTACTTAAGTTATAATTTAAGTCTTCCTCATCCATGTGAAACTGGCCCCTCTGACCTAGTAATTAATAGCTTAATTAAATGTTCTAAGAATTTATATTTCCCAAGTCCTTGACTGAAGATTTATCCCAGCTCGATCAACAATTAGCGCTTGATCGTATGAAGAAGATCTAATAAAGTGGAGTAAAGTCAATTTGTCAAAGGCATCTCTAAGTAAATACACTAGTGACAAGTGTCACAATCATAGAGTTTGTATAATAAATATATGGAGTAGTTTAAAGTTAAAAATTTAAGGATTAACATGAGGATTCCAAGTGTCTCAATAGTAGGAACTAATAGCAAAGGTGCAGAAGGCATGTGAGGGTGTCAAGTGTCACATTTAGGGAGATTGTTAGAGATAAAGTTAGAGCTTGTCATAAGATTGAATAGTGAACATGTGATTGTACAATGAAGATATACCAAAGCGAGTGGAATCAATGGGATCAAATGCTTGATTTTGAATGATAGAGAGGTGAGTTAAAGATCAAACTAGTTTAATGAGATCAAAAGAGTGTATTCATTTCAAAGACTCAAGAAGAAATGAGATGAGGTTAAGAGCTTGATGTTTAACATTAGACAAGAGGTAAAGTATGTGCATGTTTAAATATCCAATGGATGCATTTTAAAGTTGGAACATTAAATCTCAAAAGTGTATAAGGATCCAACAGAGTATGTGAGCTTATTAGAACTTGATCTAATAGACATGTTTTAATGTTGATAAAATCGAATGAGGATCATTTGATCATGGCACAGGGTCTTATTTTAAAGTTATAGCTCCATATTTTGAATATAGATCTGATTGGTGGGTACTATCAGATAAGTTGAGTTGGTGCTTAGTTAGGGAGTTGCTTCCTTAGAGTAGGTGCTCTTAAATTAGGGGATTGGTGTCTCCTTAGGGTCAGTTCCCTTAAATATTATAACCACTAAGGTTTTCGATTGTGAGGTTGGATTAGAACAATAGATTTTAGCAACTATTTTCATGATGGTTCTTCCCTTATTGGGTTTTTTATGATATATCTAGTGTTATGCATATTTATGTAAATGTGATCTCTATATATATTCTTGGTCTACATTAAAATTTATAAGAAAGACAAAGTTAGTCAATCTACTAATTCAGCCCCCCCTCTTAGTAGATATTTATGTTCCAAAAATTGGTATTAGAGCCTTGGTTCCTTAGAAGAATATTAATCATCTCAAGTAGATCTTAGATGGTGAACACAAATGTCTAGTCAAGAAGGCTCTTCCTCAGATAAAGCACCTCTTTTTGATGGATCAAACTATGAATTTTGGAGAAATAAAATGGAAACATATTTATCTTCATTAGGTTTTGATGTATGATGTCTATTGTAAAGGGATATACAACTCCTATTGATCAGGATGCAAAGAAGGCATATGAGAGTAATTCTAAGGCTAAGAATGTTATTCTATGTGTATTGACTTATTCATAGTTTGTCAAAGTGATGCATTGTCAAAATGTACAATATATCTAGAAAAAATTAAAGAGCATCTATGAAGGTGATGACAAGGTGAATCATGCCAATCTACAAACATTCAAAAGCAAGTTTGAAAGCCTTAAAATGAATGAAGAAGAGAAAATTGTAGACTACATCCTTAGAGTAGATAAAATAGTCAATGCAATCAAAGGACTTGGAGAAGAGATGAAAGATCCGATCATTGTCAAAAAGGTCCTAAGATCTCTACCATCAAAGTACGACTCAAAAAAATCTACAATAGAGGAAGCAAGATATCTAGATAAACTCACTATTGATGAGTTGCATGGAACATTCATAGCTTATGAGATGAGAATGGGACAAAAAATACCTTCAAGAGAGAAGTTTCACTCAAAGCATCCAAACCACTAAAGGCATAAACACCTACATCTAAATCTAAGGAGACTAATGAAGAAGAAGCCAACTTTGTTAGAAGATTAAAAAGAGGGTCTAGAAAGTACAAAGGTAAATTACCCTTTAAATGCTCTAACTATGGTAAAGTATCAAATTTTTCTACTAAATTACCTTATAACAAAAAGGATAAATTTGAACAAGAAGAGGATGGTAAAAATATGAAACCCCATTATTCCAAGAAGAAGAACTTCTTCAAAAATAAGAAAGCTTGTACATAAAAGAAGATAGTGATTCATTAGATGATTGTACCCTTATATTTAAAGAAAAGGAATTTTTATTCATAAAATTAGTATTAGATTATATGTATCTATAAGAAGTTGAAGAATTAGATTAATAATAATAAGGAGAAGTGGATCTAGAGTGTGACTCATTTGTGCTCTAGAAGAAATTGACAAGCTGAGAAAAGATAACTCAAAACAAAAGAAGCTTGGACAAAAGGAGATTGAAAAAATGTCCAAAAGTCTTGAAAAATATGATCAAATGGTGGTTAGCCTAAATACACAAGTTAAAGAGGCTAAAATAATATAATATATAGTCAAATTTGAACTACAATCTAAATCTTTTTAATGCATGAAGTTAGAAGCAGAGATAATGGCTTTGAGAAAAGAACTTAAGAAAGCTAAAGATCAAATAGACAAAGGTTTGAAGCTAAAAAGAGGATCAAACATTTTTGATGATTTGATCAATTCTCAAAATCCTTCAAAAGAGAGATTTGGTCTTGGTTATAAAAAAGTAAAAAGTTTCATAACTAGTACATCTACTAATCTATATGACAACTTCAAAGTAAAAGGAGAATCAAGAGCAAATAAAGAGAAAGCTTGCATGGATACAAAGACATACACAAGCATTGTTGATGTGAAGAAAGCTAAATGAGAAAAAAATATTGAAGAAAATAAGAAGAGAAATGAGTAAATCTCTATAAACTCAAGGAATATGTAGAACACAAAAGTAACTTATGCAGATGGTTACACAAGAGTGAGAGATTTGAAGAAGCTAGAGTTTAGAAGAGTTCCTAATCCTACATAAATAAATGATATGACCAGGTATTCCTCATCTTTTTATGGTTATTATTATACATGTAATCAGTTTGGTCATAGGGATATTGAATGTAGGGTTGTACTTAAAAGGAGAAAAAACTTTTTAAGAAAAAATTCATTTGATCCCTTGTTAGATACAAATGTAATATGTTATAATTTCAATAATATTGGTTACATAGCTAGACAATGTAGAACAAAATTTGTAAGATCCAATATATAATTAAAAAGAAAGGGATGCCTACCAATGTGAATAGAGGTTCACAAGTATCTAAAAAGGAGAAAAATAAGCCAAATAAGAAACCTAAGGATGTGTGGAAAGAAAAATATCAATCTATGATTGATCAGACTATACTCCATGCCAAGGAGCATAATTTTTGGATAATAGTTAGTGGTTGGTCAAAACACATGAATGTTCATAAGAGCATGCTTATCAAACTAAAAAAATATAAGGATCTTTCAGTCTGAGAGACAACACTAAAGTAAATATCTAAGGTAAAATAACCTTAAACATAGATGAAAAACTACCTACACATGATGTCTTTTATGTTGAAAGATTGAAACATAATCTGCCAAGTGTCATATAAATATGTGAAAATGGATATAAAGTCACATTTAATGTATAAGGATACAAGTTAATGAAATATGGAAGACTAGTTGTAGAATGGAAAAGAACTGAGATCAATATTTATAATCCTGTTGAAGTGAATGTAATAGTTGTCTGTTAGGAAAGATAAATGAAAGTTGGTTATGCCATAGAATATTGGGCCATGTCAATTTTGACAACTTAATAAAGGTGAGCTCAAATAAGTGTATTATACACGTTCGTAAGATAACCAAACTTGCAGACACTACTTGCAAGGAGTATCAACAAGGAAAGAAGATAAGGGTCAGATTTCAAACAAAAGAGTATCCAACTATAAAGCCTTTAGAACTAGTTCATACTAATCTTTATGATCCTACTAAGATAAGAGGATTCATAGGATAAAGACACTTCATGTTGTTTGTAGATGATTAATAAAGAATGACATGGATAACATTTTTGAAGGACAAGTCATAGGCATTTGAGAGATTCAAGATCTTTAGGGCCATGGTGGAGAATGAGATTGGATGAAAAAATCAAATGCTTAAGATTTGATAAAGGTGGATAATTCACGTCAAATGAGTTCATAGAGTAATTTGAGAAGTATGGAATCCAAAGGCATTACTCTATATCAAGGACTCCATAAAAAAAGTTGTTAAAAGAAAGAATAGGGTAGTCAAGGAGATGGATAGAATAATGCTAAAAGAGGCCAAGTTACCTAATGGATACTGGAGAGAAGTAGACCAAACAATAGTATATATCTTGGATAGATTTTAACTAAGGGTAAACTGTGACAAAACTCCCTATGAACTATGGTATGGAAAACTAGCCTCTATTAAGTATTTTGTTATGAACCTCTGATATCTCTTCTCTTTACTTTATTAGTTTAGTAGGTGCTATGGATGCATATGTTTTGTAACTCATCCCATGAGCATTTTGTTTTATCCCACATTCATGGGAAGTAGTAGTTTCTTAGATTAAAAGTAATATATAAGTGTTGAGGCCATTGAAGGCATCAATGAAATTATTGTATTGATATTTATCAAAGGATTTTTCCCCCTTGAAGTGGTTTGTGATCAATTTAATCTTCTCAAGTGTTCTTTTAGGTTTAGTTTGAGCTATTATTTTCTGCTATTTATACATCTTGAAATTTTTACAAGGGGATCATTTCATATTTTAGAGTGTTTGGTAGCAAATGTTACATTAGGAGAAAATAGGACAAATTAGGAAGCTTTGAATCAAGATGTGATGAAGGAACATTTCTTGATTATTCCACCCAAAGTAAATCCTACATATGTTACAATAAAAGGCTATGCAATATTGTTGAGAGTATCAATGTCAATGTTGAAGAAGGCTTGAAACATGTTAAACTTGGCAAAGACATATATCAAGAAGATTCAAAGTCTGAAGAGGAATTAACTAATGAAGAGCATGAGGAAGTAAATGAAAATCCACCTACAAAATTTATTCAAAAGGATCATCATATAGAGTAGAACATTGGAAACAAAAATGGAGTTCAGACAAGAATAAGATTTACACAAAATAAGTAGCAATTGAGTTTTACTCTAATGTTTAAAATTGAGCCCAAGAACTATGTTAAAGCTAGCAAGGATGAGAATTGGCTAAAAACCATGGATAAAGAACTAAACCAAATTGAAAAGAACGAAAATTGGGAATTAGTTCCAAGACCTTCAAACAAGAATGTAATAGGTATAAAATGGGTCTTTATAAATGATCTCAATGAGGATGGAACTATCATAACAAATAAGTCCATATTGGTGTGTAAAGGATATGCACAAGTAGAAGGCATATATTTTGAGGAAACATTTGCTCTAGTTGCTAGATTGGAAGCTATAAGAATATTTTAGATTAAGGTAAAAGCAGGTTTTAAAGGGGCCCCAAAACCCTTTACAGCTCGAGAAAGATAAAACATTACAAACCACCTGGAAAGGCAAAACCACTAAAAAATAGTGACAAAACCAGGTTTTTAGGGACCTGAAACCAACAAAAAGAACTAGAAAAAACACCCCAGGTTTTACAAGGAACTGAAACCTACACAAAACCAGGCAAAATAGCCTAAAAACCAGACAAAATAGCCTAAAAACCAAGCACAACAGCCTAAAAACCAGGTTTTAAAGGGACCTAAAACCTCAAAAACTAGTAAGCCCTAGAACACAATGTTAAAGGAGTTACTCACAAATGGCAGCCGTCTAAAATATCCTTTGCATGGCATGCCTTCCACCCTACACCAAGGGTCCAAAAAAAGCCCTACCCATAACAGACAGTGCCTTCACTGAACAGCCCCCAGATCCGTCACCTCCACCTCCCAAAACATCCATCCATACTTCTGTGAGATCATCCCCTCTGCTAAGAGGAATCACTGCCATGGCATTCAAAATTTAAATGAAGAAATCACTGATCCACAAAGAATAAGATAATGATCAGAACGACAGCCACAAAATAGAAGACCGAGGTAGAAAAATAGATCCACGCACTAATAGATTAATCTTTACTAAGCCACGCAATCGAACACAAAGAAGGGTTTGAGGGGTCTAAGCAGACACAGACCCCCACCCTTCCTTTACCCTAAAGTAACCACGCAATAAAGATATTCAACTTCTGCATCATGCACCTACATCCCAAAGCAGATTGGGATCTAGATAATAGAAGCCACGGCTGTGAGGGTTTGGGTTTCTGCACGGCCATCTCTGCGGCCATGCTCCCTCTTCCCTCTTCCCTCCGCAGCGTGTTTTGAAGCTATAAGAATGTTTCTAGCATTCTTTGTTTACAATAAATTCAAAGTCTATCAAATGGATGTTAAGTTTGATTTTTTGAATGGGAACCTAGAAGAGGAAGTCTACATAGAACAACCTAAAGGTTTTCAGCTGTCAGAGGAAGAAGAATATGTGTGAAGACTAAAGCAAGATTTGTATGGTCTAAAATAAAAACCTAGAGTATGGTATTAAAGATTAGACCAGTACTTGCAATAACACAGATTTAATAAAGGTCATGCAGATAGTAATCTATACTTCAAATTAGAAGGTGAGCATATGTTTATTATTCTTGTATATGTAGATGATATCATTTTTGGTGGCAATAATAATAGAATGTGCAAATAATTTACTACTCCAATGTAAAGTGAGTTTGAAATGTCTATACTTGGAGAAATTTATTTCTTCCTTGGTATATAGATAGCACAAAATGATGAAGGGATATTTATATCTCAAACTAAGTATGCTAAGTAAATACTCAAGAAGTTTGGAATGGAAGATAACGAACCAATTAGTACTCCCATGATAACTATATGTATGTTGAGTAAAGAGGATTAGTCCCTTGATGAAAATTAGACTATATTCAGATTAATGATAGGTAGCTTGTTATACCTAATTGCATCAAGACCAGATATCATGAAAGCAATGCACATGGTTATAAGATTTTAGGCTACTCCCAAATAATCACATGCTAATGTAGGGAAAAGGATCTTTAGATACATCAAGAGAATAATTAAATATGGCCTACAGTATCCTACAAGTGAATTTTTCACTTTGATAACATATACAAATGTTGATTGGGTAGTAAGTGTGGATGATAGATTAAGCACTAGTGGTGGTGCATTTTTCCTTGGAAACTAACTTGTTTCATGGATGAGTAAAAATTAAGAGTTAGTTACTCTTTCTATAGCAAAAGTAGAGTATGTTGTAGTAGTGGCATGTTGCACTCAATTTTTATGGATGAAGCAAACACTCAAAGACATAAAGATAGACTACAAATAACCTATCTCTATTCTTTGTGATAATTCAAGTGCTATAAATATATCAAAGAATCCATTGATGCATTCTAGAACTAAGCATATATCAATCATGTATCACTTCTTAAGAGAAAATATTGCAGATCAAGAGGTCACAATGGAATATGTACCAACATAAGACCAAATTATAGACGTATTCACCAAGCCTCTTCCCAAGGAACAATTTGAGTATCTAAGAGATAAATTGGGAGAAGTCTCCTACATCACATCACTAGATCCTAATGATAAGGCATGAGTCTAGGGGGAGTATCACAAAAATATTGTTAATCCTTGGAAGAAGAGTGAAAAGGAAACTTAGGTATGCATATTGCTAGATTTATAATGAGTTGATGGTGGCATATTCTTGGATAAAATCCTTTATCTGATAAAGAGGAAGAAAAATTTGGACAAATAGTGAGAAAGTTAGAGTCCCCTTTTCATTGATGTCAAAGGGGAGAAAAAGTGCAAATGCTCTCTATAAAAGTTTGAAAGAGAAAAACATGGGTCCAAGTTTAGTTTAGGTAAATTTTCCATTGCCTAAGGGGGAGTGATTTTGGTATAAATAGTTTCATCTTAATTTCATCAGAAGCCAATGCAATCAATGCCATAATAAGATCATAATTTGGCATCATTGAACAAGATCAGAGCATTTAATTTTCCACCAATGCCAAAGGGGGAGTTTGTTATCCATATTATTGTCATTGATTTGAAAATATCATGTAGGATTGATGGATAAAGGAGAATGTTTTATAGTTTCATAGTGCAAAGTTGTCATACTTTTACAAAGACCATTGATAGAGGATTGAAGAGCAATTGATTGAAGATATGTTATGGGTTTTTCAAAAGCATTTTAAATATATGGTTCATAGTTTCAGTTAAGAATAAATGAGCTCAAAATTGATTTATCTTTTTTCTCGATCATTATAGGGTTTCTCAATTAAAACCTAAGGGTTTAAACCATGGAATTCATAAGCATGTTCTATTTTTTATGTTGACTGGCTATAAATATGAACCAGTTACTTAAGTTATAACTTAAGTCTTCATCATTTTGTAACCAACCCCTTCAACATAGTAATTATCGACATGAGAAAATGTTCTAAGAATTTATATTTCCTAAGTCCTCAACTTAATATTTTTCCTAGATTCATCAAGGGTTAGTTCTTAATTGTATGTTGAAGATCCAACAAAGTGGAGAAAACTCAATTTGTCAAAGGCACATTTGAGTAAACATGATAGTGATAAGTGTCATAATCATGGAGCTTACATAGTAGATCTACAAAGTAGATTAAAGTAAAAAAGTCAAGGATTAATGTGAGGATGCCAAGTGTCTCAATAGAAAGAATTGATAGCAAAGGTGTAAAATGAATGTGAGGGTGCCAAGTGTCATATTTAGGAAGGTTATCAGAGATAATGTTTGAGCTTGTGAGAAGATTGAATGGTGAGCATGTGATCATGAAATGAAGATCTAATAGAGTGAGTGGACTTAATGGGACCAAATTCTCAATGTTTAATGAAATAGATGTGAGTTAAATATTGATCTACTTTGATGAGATCGACAGAGCATATTCATTCTGAAGACTTAGGAAGCAATGAGTTGAGGTTAAGAGATAGATGTTTAATTTTAGACAAGAGTTAAATTACATGCATCTTTCAAGATCTAATGGTAGTAGTGAACTCAGATCAAAATATCCAATGGATGCATTCTTAAGTTAAAACATTAAAGCTCAAAAGCATACAAGGATCTAATGGAACACATGAGCCTGCTAAAACTTGATATAACAAACATGTTTTAAAGTTGATAAAATTAAATGATGATGATTGGATCATGGCACAAAACTTAAGATCTATGGTCAATATTTAAAGAAATGTTCATCCCTACTTTTAAGTGGTAGAACATGTATGTAAGCCATAAATTATGACACAGACAATGAAATTGATTGTGATGATCAATCAAATTTGTGTAATACAACATGTGCATCAAAACTAGAGCCCAATATATGCTAAAAATAGTAATCATGATGGTGGAACATGAGTTAAAGATGAAAAAAACTTGTTCAATAAATATGAACTGAGTCCATAACTAACATGATGTGTTAGTTAACAAGTGTGAAATAGAGAAGATGTGGAACCCTAGGTAAAATGATTATATATATATAAGATATAGTAATTGTTGTTGCTATAACTATTGAACATAGTCAAATTGAGAGAGAGAGAGAGAGAGAGAGGCAAAGATCAAGAGATTGATGAAGTGTGTCAAATAGAAAATATAGAGAAACAAAGATAGAGGGGCAGTGAGGAGGAGAAGAAAAGAGAGAAATTTGTAGAGAATGAGTAGTTATAGATCATACCTTTAATAGAGAATTAGAATTTAATTAATTTATGAATCAAATTTAAAATCTAGAGTTATAGATCCATATTTTGAATATAGATCTGATTTGTGGGTGCCATTAGATAAGCTAAGTTCGTGCTTAGTTAGGGATTTGGTGATTCCTTAGAGTAGGTGGTTTTAAATCAGGGAATTGGTGTCTCCTTATGGTTGGTTCCCATAAATATTATAACCAGTGAGGAACTTGATTGTGAGGCTGCATTAGAATAGTAAATTCTAGCAGCTATTCTCATGGTGGTTTTACCCTTATTAGGTTTTCCATGGTATATCTAGTGCTATGCATATTTGTGTGTATGTGATATCTATATATATTATTAGTCTACATTAAAATTTATAAAAAGGACTAAGTTAGTCAATCTAGTGATTCACCCCCTCTCAGTAGATAGTTGTGTTCCAACAATCATTTTTTAGTAGAGGTCAAAGTTGGTCAAAATTAGAATGAAAATATATGAGAAGAGACATTTTAAGGTCCATTTATGTCTTTAAGGTCATTTAGGGTCACCAAGAGTCCTAGGAGTGAGTTTATTGGGTGTTTGGCATTTTACCTCCAAAACCAATAATTTGAAAATTCAAATATTGTCACTAAGACAAGAGTGACCAAAGCATGGTAAAAAGGTGGTCAAGAGATAATATTTGTGTAAAGGATATAAAATCATTTTAATTTTTTTTTTAATTCATATATGTCTATATTCATAAGGTTAGGACTCAATTTTTAGTAAAGGTGATAAAAAACCTCACGTTTAAGTTGTAATGAAAGAAGTTTGGCTTATAACTTCCATAACCAACCTTGAAGTTTGTTAAGAAGGAGAGTGTTAAGTGAGTAGTAGTGTAGGAGAATGTGAGAGGAGGAGAGAATAGGGAGAGAGATATATCCAATAATAGAGAGGAGAACCTAAGAATGGAAAAGTTTACAAGACTCTTCAAGAAAGGTGATAGAGTCCTGTGAGGAACCTAGCATGTAATGTTTTGATGAATAAATACATAAAGAAAGAAATAATTTTATATTTTGATGTTCCTAAACAACATTGGATTATTTTAAATTATATATTATCTTTGGAAGGACTTGAATCCAATTTCTTATTTTTGTTTTGTAAAGATTGTAGGTTTGGACCAAAGAGTATAGGTCACAGTCCAAAAACAAGAGTATTTGAATGTTGTCTACATGTTAGTGAGTTGAAAATGGTCATGGAATTAAATACATGCATATGTTTAGGTTATTTATACCTTAAAGTGATTGAGAGGACCTAAAAAATGGATAAACTTAGAGTAAAAGGTAACTGTGTACTTGAAACCCTGTCGACTATTGTCACAATCAAAGAATGAGGTAAATCCTTGTGCTTTAAGACATAGACCATCAATGTGTTAGAACAAAGATTGGTAGATGGAGGTTTTTGTAAATTTTTTATTTACTTAGTTGTTTCAATTCAATAATAGAGTGAAAATTGAATACACAGTCATCTTTGATGGTACTATATTGACACAAGTCAACAACCTTATCATACAATCACAAGACTTTGTTCACAGTCATTTAGCAAAGAGGAAATGTGTGACCTTGAAATAATGAATGAGTATGAGGCTGTATAACCTTGTAATAGATGGTTATAATAAACTTGGAGAATAATTTTTAGATTTGGAAAATTATGAAAATGGTCATAACCCTCAAAACATAACACAATCATATATAATCATACCTATGCTTACATAGTCAGGGTACAAAGGGAAGTGTAATGAATCAATGGATGTGATTAGATATTGTGTGAGGTGAGTTTTAGAACATATCAAGGTGGTTAAACCTCAATAATAACCCATGTTGAATTGATAATGCCAGTGAAGGTTAACAAACTCGTGTAACCCCTACACACTCAGTTGATAGTAGATAAAATTATATATATTATTGTCTACAGGCTTGAAAAGGACTGATCCATGTTTATAATCAATGTTAGGAGGTGTGTACCATTAAATTAGACCTATAAATGGTCTTTAGGACCTCTGAAACATATTATAACTCAATAATTAGAATTTAATAGGCTTTTGGCCTATGTAGGAAACTAACTAGGATTTTAAAAGTAAAAACCCCATAAAAAGAGTTTTAACCCTTTAAAATTAGAAAAAAATTGTAATCTTGCATATATAGGCATGTTTCAAATTAAAAAAGTGGTTTTGGCCTAAGATAGTATGTATAACTATTTATTTGGTGATTGTGGGTTTGATATAGGGCTAATTAGGCCTAATTTTAAGGGTGTTTTACAAAGAAAGTGTGGTTTAGTATATATTTAGGTCATGAAAATTGACACAAACATATAAGGAGATAGAGGGTGGATATAAATGGGTTTTCATACTCATAATACTTCCTGGTTTGATAAAAAAAAGTGAAATTACATTAAAAAAAGGCTACAAGCCTAAGGAGGACATTGTGATCTTGATGAATGAGAAGGAATGGTAAATTATGTTTAAGCACTTTAAAAAGATTAAGTTAGGTTTGATTTTACATTTTAATAAAAACTATGATATAGGATTAACTCCTTAAAACCTATATCAAGATTTGGCTCTTGAGAACTAAGAGAACCATCTAGTGAGAAGCTACTAAAAGTATAAGATAAAGTTTGGGTTTGGAATGAATGGGATGAGGTAGAGAATGAATGATAGGGACATGAAAGAGGTATTAAACCATAAATTAGTTCCTCTAAATGTACAAGAAACATTAATTAGGAAAGGAGTCTATTAAACATAGTGATCTAAAGAGAGAGAGACTAAATTGGTATTAGAAGATTCAAGACAAGCATGACATGAGAATGAGATCTTTTATAAGACTAGAGATAGGAGTGTATGATTTGGAGACTTTTACCTAATACCTATACATCATCTTCCCTATCATAGCTAAAAATATTGTTTCAATAGGCCCAAAAATACTCAAGATCCCTTTCCATTCTGATGTAGAGCATATACCAAGAAAACATTCTTGTCCTTGTTTCTCACTCACTTACTTTGACAATGGTCTATGGTTCAATTCTTCACTCAAATGGTTCAAAGTTCACATGATAGTTTTAATTATTTTTTCTAGTCTTGATCTTGGTTTTCTACCTCTGATTAACCCCCTCTCATTCCATTCACTAACACTTCAATGACTTTCAACTCTCATTTCATTCCTTTACACAACTCTACTCTTGTAGCCTCTTTTTATCCAAATCCTTTTTGTACGGATAGGTACAAGTGTACCCTAACAAACTAATGACTATTTAAAATACCCTTTTTTACTATTATTCTATTCTCATAATGTCCAAACCTAACTCTTTCCTTGAGTTACTTTGTTTAGCTTATTTACCTCACTGTTACCTTGAATTAGGTCTCTTAGGTCATGTAAGCCCTATTTTATTCTCAATTAGGGAAAAACCATACTATAAAATATAGATAAATATAAAAACCTTTAAAATCCATTTTCACACATTCAACCCTAACTCCATATAAAATTTTAAGATTTTTTTACATTTAGAAACACATTTATGACATAAACCCTAGGTTAGGGATTTATGATGCCTGTCTCAGCTTGAGGACACATATAAATTCACTATGGTCATTTAAAATATTTTAAATAACCCAAATAGATTAAATTTTTTTGACTTGACTTGATACAACTTTACAATCTATTAGTTTCACACTTTGCATCTATTGTCTTACATTTGTAGCTCAAAATACATTTAATTGGGCATGCAGACTATTAATTTATAGGTTTTTGTTTCATTATTGATTAATCACAACGATATAAAGTATTAAATGAATTAAAATACACTTAAAAACTCATTATAAATAATTTAACTCGAGGCTTTGATCAATTCTCTCTATGAATTTAAATATACGATCACTTTATAAAGATTCTACTACATGAAACAAGGTTTCCATGTTATAACTATCAAACACCTTAAAGATCCATTATTTATCTTTTATTATGATATTTAAATTGACATTACACAAAATTTATCAACATTTTCAAAGGTTTTTATACATCATTTTCATTCATTCATTGAAATTGCATTAGTTACAAATAAGGAAACTTCACATAAGCAAGGGTCTAAGATTAGTCTTGTTGAGCATTCAATGATATATATACTATTATTTAAAACATATAAGGTATGAAATTAAATTAAAAAATGTTTATAATCAATATAACCATCAAAAAGATACCTTAGATCAATAGTCTCAAGAATACAGTCTACACTATAACCAGTAACTCACATATAGGGGCACATTTCTTGTTCCTCTTAGAATAGGGTTTATTTTTTCACCATTGTTTATTTTTATTAGAGTTGATTCAAAATATCATACACAATCCTTTAATAAAACTTGAAATGAAATTCAAATTCATTCCTTTATTAATCAAAACACATACATTACACAAAATCCATGACCATCACAATACAATTTTGTATAATTCTTCATACAATCAAAACAAGGATTCCACACTCCCGTCAATACAATATTGTACACAATACATTCATCCCTAAATTTAATTCAAATGTATTTCCACTAATCTAAAAAAAACTATCTCCTAAAATGCCTAAAGAGGTTGCATAACTAATTCTTTCCCCTTGCCTACATGGAGATCTCTTTCAATTACACTGTGTTAACTTGAATTCCACATGACAACGTATCTTGAACCAAGATAAAAAAAATCCATGAACTTTTGAAGGACATATTAAAATTATTAGACACTTAAACAAACTTATACATCTTTCTACCTCCGTACATGCACAAAAGTCCTTGGATAAGACTTGGCAAATTCAAATTTTCAAATGGTGTTTTTGGTAGGAAATGAACAATTTAAATTCCATGCCTCTTTAGACCTACTATAATCATCCTATGGACTTCAAATGACCTCTAGAAACTTTAAAAAACCTATAGGACAAGATAATAAAAAAAATGGATCAAAATTTGGGTCATCATAGGATGCCCTTGCATCACTTTCTCAAAACATTAAAATATGTGACCATATCAAAAGGGGATCACTATATTCAATAATTATTTTTTCTAAAAGTGTTTCTTTAGAAACCAGATATAATATTTTACTTACATGAGGGAATAAAAAACAACCACTAATCGAGATATCCAATTTATTAATTTGAGCCACTAAAATATTTTCTTGAGAGAATGACATCCCCAAGCCACTCAAGAAAAAACTTTTTTCCAAATCCAAAATCAAGAATCTAGGATAAAACACATCTTGGTTGATTTACTGATAATTAGGATTAGAAAACCTACCCTATCCTCATCATCCACATCACCATCATCCTCATCCTCCTCATCCCCTCCTCCCAAATTCAAAAGTCCAACCCCACTCCCTTTCCGTCTCGGTATAATGGATAACTCAAAGTTATTAAGTTAATATAAAACTATTTTATTATTAATTTATTGTTCATTTAAAAATAAATTATATAAAAATATACTTGATATTAATGTTTTATAGATACTAACATAATTAAATCTATAAAAAATAAAATACTTATAATTAAAAAATAAAAAATAACATAAATTGGGAAAAATATTTATAAAAAGTTTTACTTCTTGATAAAACAAAATCAATTATGGATACCTTTAAAAATTATTATTTATTTGATATTATATTTATAATAACTTTGAAAATCATATTGTATGATAAATCATTATATAAATATCATTAATTCATTCCATTTTATGTTTGATATGAATGCTATCCTCAAAAAATATATTGAAATTACTTGTTTAAATAACTATAATTTAATTAAACACATCAGTACATCAATTTTTTTAGTTTCATGAACAAATGCTAGTGTCTTATTATTAACATTTATGCATGGGTGTGCTTCCAGAATTTGAAATCGCTGGTCCGCACGTAGGCGTTGCTCTTTTAGAATTGGAAATCACTGGTCCGCAGGTATGTGGGAAATTGGTTTTGGAGAATCAGGCAGGAGGTGCAGACCCTGGAGGAACTACAGGAGGTGTTGAGAAGAATGTTGGGTTAGAATTTTTGACTAATGTGAATAATGGAAAATCTTCGAGCGGATCTGATCCTTTTTGTGGGATCGGTGTCTCCCAATTGGATTCCCCTCCCGCTTTTCATGTGTTTGGGTAGGAGCTCGAAAAGGAGAAAGATAATGTTGATTTTAATAAGGAAAAATCCTCAAAAGGGCTGAAGGTAGGGTTTTCAGAATGAAGGACGTGGTCATCTCTGTTGGGCAAGAAACCCACTGGAAAATCTCTTTTCTCGCTGGTGACTACTAAGTCTTGTTGGGAGAAAGGTGAGTTTCAAGTTTTTATTCCAGATCCTTTAATATATTTTTCTGTGTCCTCCATGGATTTCACCCTAGTGGGTAAATTTTTAGGAGCAAGACCAGATCTAAATCTCTTACAAAAATCGTTAAAAGGAAATGGGTTATTCGAGGAGAGGTGGATATTGTACCAATGTTGAATGGTTTCTTCTCTTTTATTTTCAACTGTAAGGAAGACATGAATATGGTTCTCTATGGAGGACTGTGGTCTTTTGGTAAATGTTCTCTCACTATTAAAAAATGGGAGCCTAACATGGATCTCTCAGATTCTTTTTTCTTAACCACTCCCATTTGGGTTAGACTTCCTAGCCTCCCTTTAGATTTTTGGCATGAGGACATTTTTAAAGGTATTGCCAGTTCTTTTGGTGAACTTGTGGCATTAGATAATGCTACGGCTGCCAGAACCAAACTTCAAAGTGCCAGACTTTATGTTAAAGTGGCAGATCTGAATCATCTCCCAGAAAAGATGGATCTAATATCCAAGCTTGGTAAAAAAACTCAAGAATTTTTTTTTGAAGATTTGCCCAACTCTTGCTATGCTTGTAAGAAACAGGGGTATCTGGTTAAAAATTGTCCCTCCAAAAGTAAAAATCATCCTAGTAGTGTTTCGGATGGGAAAAAGACCAAGGTCCAGCAAAAGAAAGTATGGAAACCCAAAGAATATCATCGCCAAGAACAAAAAAATAATGAAGATTCTGAAGCCTTACATGTTGAGGCAGATAACGAGCCTTCTTTTGAAGATCCTAAAGCTCCACATGCTGAGGTGGATAAAGAGCTTTCTTTTGAGAAAGAAAATTCTGAGAAAGAAGGACATGGGTTGAAATCAGATACCATAATACCTGTACAAAGAATAGATGATTTGACAGATCTATCAAAACAAATCATTTTCTATCAAATGATAGAAGATCGATGGAGAGATGTAGATGACAAAATTGTGCTAGAGGAAGGTGAATTCTTGGCTGAAGCTGGAAATAAATTAGAGGAGGGAGATTTTCTTTTTCTCAGTTCAGGGAGATCTAGGTGTTATCTCAAGTTGATAATGACTTCACTTTGGATGAGTTTCTTGTGAATGATAATGGAGAAAAATTAAAGCATATACTAAAACAAAGAAAAAGCGCTGAAAAAAGACCAATACTAAGGGGGTAGAAACTAGAAGCAGCAAAAAAGATCAGCAAACTAAGGTGAAACATTTTGCTTCTACTCTGAATAAATCTAGAAAAAGAGATGAACAACATTCTAAAGTGAAACTGGATGTTGGTTCTCCGGATAAACCTGGAAGAAGATCCACTAAGAAAACTAGAGAGCTAAAAAGTATGCATAATATTGTTGATGGCAGGCAGGCAACTATTCTGGATTTTACCCCTAAAAAATAGATATAAAATCATTACTTGGAATATTAGGGAGCTGAATATAAACTGGATATTGATGTTGTCCCTTTATAACCTGATTTTGATGCCACTATTTAGTAGGTTTCAGGAATGCTTTTCCTGGTGGTTGTTAATGCTTTATCCTTTTTGATTCTGTTAAAGGTTTCAGGGTCCCTTCAAAACATGTTTTTACCATAATCTAAAACTATAATTTAATTTATTTTTATACATATTATGTACATAAACTATATAAAAAAATAAATATGATTACTATAAATTAATTAGTAATAATAATATACAAACTTTTGATATCATAATATATAAGTTAGTTATATGACTATGATTTATTTTGAAAAGTTAATGGCCTACTTTAATTATGTGCAATTATTCACTGGCTATATTATATAAAACAAGTAGATTCATTTTAGTTGTACTTTATAATATTTTGATACATTTTTAATAAAGAAAATATGCTTTATTTTTACATGTTTGCATTTTAATTAAAAATTAAAGAACAAAATAATTAAATGTGAGATGATTTAATATTGTAATGAAAAAAATTCATATTTCATTTTATTAATTTAATAAATTAATACATGTGTATTTGTGAAAACTTGTTATATGGCACATGTCTATTTCTTTTATATCATATTATATATTATTTCATATAAATTAGTATGAATATTATTGTTTGTATCACTAAATGACTCCTTGGACTCTCTATACATGTTAAAAGTATGTGTATACCTTTAATTAATAAATAACAATGTAGGTAAATATAGGAAATTATAAATAATATTTAGTGTGATCAATTTAATTTTAAATATTAACTTACACATAATTTTTAAAATTCTAATTAAAATATTAACATAAAAATTCCTAATTCAAACAACATGACAAAAGATGTAAAGAATATATTTTTTGACTTGAATACTTATCTTGATAATCATGTATAAATATTTAACATTATTGATGTTGATTAGAGTGTTCATTAATATTGCATTTACTTAATTTATTGAACTAATACATGTGCATTAGAGAAAAAGAATTATATGACACATGTCTACCTCTTTCATATTTTAATATATATTGTATCATATAAATTAATACAGATATTGTCAATTCTATAATTAGGGACAATATTAAGGAAAATGTCCTATTCAAAATAAAATACTTACAAGTGTTTTTTTCTAAACTCAGAGTTATTATTAGTGGAGGTATTTCAATTCCTATTATGCTTTGCTATCACATCCCATGTTTAAGGTTAGATTGTGTATGCAAAAGGTTTTTAAACTTAGTTAAAGATGGGCCCCCAAATGTATAATACTATGCGGCTTGAAATATTAATATTTTTTTTAAAATTATCTCTTTGTGTAAGATTGATTATATTAGAATTCCATATTTAAAAAAATTACGTAGATTACCTTTCACTTTACATCCATATTAAATACAATAAAATATATGCATCTAAATGTGTTATTCATATAGATATGAAGATTGTAATGCTTTACTTATGATGTGATTTTGAATGATTTAAATTTAAAAAAATAAAATAAAACTACACCCATTTATAAAAACATTGATGTTTACACTCAATTATTTTAAATATATTAAGTATGTCTAATATAAAATTTTATTACATTATTAAGTTATTAAGATTTTTATCGATCACTTTTTTGTACAAAAATATTAGTGGTGCTTAAATAACAAGACAGTCTTGAAGGATAGGTTGTGTTATGGTATTTAACACAATCACTACATGAGGATGTCATTATATAGGAATATTAATTTGTATAAAGACTTCTTGTGTGAGCATATGATACTCTAAAAATCATGTAGATTGACTTACACTTTATATCCATATGAGAGCCAAAATAGAATGGATGCATCTAGAGTTGCTAATATATTTTTTATGAGAATTATGTTTCATTTAGATGCAAAGCTCATAATGCTTTGCTTATGTGTTAGAACTAGAATGATATAATTTGTTAATAAACACAACTAATTGCACCTTCTTATAAAACTTTGATGCATGTGCTCAATGTATTTTAGGTTTAATTCAATTCAATATATAA